>QKMX01054006.1:0-12220 GCA_003401595.1 Venustaconcha ellipsiformis
ATATATACTTTTTAAAAAAAATAAATTACCTCAAAAAGGGCTTTATGAAATGTACAATGTTGCCCATGTCCTGTATTATAATCTATATCAAAGTATGCAAAAGCAATAACAAAAATATTATTTAGCACAATATCATAGAACTAAAACATTGTGATTATCACTGCTGGGAAAAATGGTACAGTGAGTGGTTCCTCTCATGAAAAGTTCCTCAAGAAAGGCCATGCCCCAATCTGAAGCCACATTGCCAAACCACAAAAGATTTTTTTTATTTTCTTGCCCTAGGGAGAGGTTAACAATAATGCCAGCTTTGCAGTACAGGAGTGGCCAAATTGGAACATGCTCAGACTTTTCCACTAATGGGTGGAAAAACACCTTGGGTAAACTACAGTAGCTGCCACTGCATATAAATGAGTATCTTTTTTTAACCAAATGATGCCATGAACACAAAACAGGTGGTGATCTGTTCTTAGCCAAAACCTTTCAAGTTTCTTTTTCAAGCTTGAACTCACTAGGGTATTTTTTTTTACTGAAAGAATGCAAACAATGTCAAATGGTCATTGTTCTATTTTACCTAGCACACTTGATTAAATGACTTAATTCTCTGCCATTTTCTGGCAATTTCACCCTTTGTTATGCGGTATCACTCCATCAAAGTATTTAGAAGATGCAATTTGTAGAAAAGTCACATGTTCCAACAGGGGGTATTGGCCTAATATAAGGAGTCTACTTTTATTGTCTCTGCACTGGCACTTACTATGTTTAGAAAATAAACGCCATCTTAACCTGCAAAATATTTCTCAGAAGCATAAAAGTTTGTTTAAATGATTTAGAGGCTGTTAAAGAATGTAAGGAGAACTTTTTCCCATTCTGAACTTGCATGCAACCTAGATATTTTCCTATGCCAAGGATGTCTGTGTGAACACGGTCCAACCTTCATGATGGTCACCTCCCTTACCAACCTTGCATATAAAGCCAGTGAATGATTATTTTTTAAATGTCCTTTTCCAAATAAAGTTTACATGTACCTCCATTAAGCAGCTACTTCCTTTTAAAAACCAAAATTCTTCCATTCCCAAGATGACTTGTACAAAAAGGTTATGGTGAATTTAATTCCCTTTATGAATAAAAATTGCAACAGTAGCATTAACATAAACTGGATCCTTTATAATCCATTGATATCAAAGTACATTTCTCAACAAACCAAACCACAGACAATGCAGAATGCTTCTAACATATATGTAGCTTACCACCTTTTTGTCCATGGTACAAACTGCAACTTCTTGTCCAAGATACATGTATTGTGCGTGGACTAAAAGTCTTTTTCACTCAAAGTCAAATTACTAAGTGAAACAAAAGGTCCATAATATATAGTACTCAACTCTTTTCCTGTCAAACAGGATGCAGCTATAGAAAGAAAACTTGCTACTACAGAATCAACATCCTGCTTAGTCAGACCTCTTAAATACAAGTTACAATAAAACAAAGAAAATTTGGACAGAGATTTGGAAATAAAATAAAAGTGTGTCCCTATCTCAAGATGTCCCAGTTAATAATGCTGCAACCTACAAAAGCTTCACCAATATGCATGGACAAAATTCCAAGTCAAACTGTGGCCATAACTGCATTAAAGTGAAAATAATAAAAATGAAACTTTTGACCTGGTCACCTTATACAAAGGCTCATGATAAATCTGTTTTCAATCCATCAAGTCTTTCAAAAGTTATAGTGGAAGTAAATTTTATGATGGATCAGTATGAATGGAGGAAGTACATGTAGATAAAACTATACAACAGAATCATTATATAGGACACCTAACTGACCTTATTGTATATAGTTTTAGTCTCATAAATCTAACTTAATGAAATTGATGGAGAATGAGAGTCATAGCAAGATTTTTGTATGCTGATTTTATTCAACTCTGCACTGTGAATAATGAGCAGTCATAAATTTTTAACAATATTAATAAAGATTTTGTGAAACTTATTGCATTACATGCATCTGATACTGAAGTGAAAATAATGAATATAAAAGTTTTGTTTTCTCACTTCATGTGTAATTATTTTTCACTCTGTGTGATCCCCTTAAAGAATAGCCACCCTTCTTCAAGAATCTTTTCTGCTACAAAATTGATGGCCTGATAAGAGTGGGACTCCTGTATCAACACTGAAAGGCAGCAGAAAATCAATCAGTATAGTGTTAGGCCAATATCAAGTGTGAACTACACCATCTTAAAGCACCTGGCAAATGCATGTCAACTGCATGACTACATAAAAGATATTATCACATTGTCAAGAATTTACTATATGCACCATTCTGACTTTAAGTATACATGTATCTGAATAAATGGAAACATAGCTTTTGTATTTTTTACACAAATTTTAACATTACATGGCTGCATTTAAGTGACATCACATGATCAATGGATATGTGTAGGCACTTGTGCCTATGCAATGCGGTTCTACCAGGACACCCACGATCTTTCATATCAAAATTTTCTGGCAACATCACTTTTATGAGAACACATTAAGATGCAGCAGTGTTTTGATAGAACCAACCATAAACTTTAAAGTTTGCATAAATTTATGTCAGAATGTAATAAAATTAGACTTCCCAAAGCCTCCAAAAAGGGCCATGGGTGTCATAGTGGTTGTTGTTGTTATAGGGTTTATTGCCATTTTTCAGCACAAGATAGGCTATATACATGGTGACCAGATGGAGGAAGAACATGGAAAAATTCCAGGAAGAACCGCTGACCCACGAGAAGCTACCAGCAAACTTTCTCACATACCACACTGGCCGAGTCCGAGACTAAAACCCAAATGGTAGAGTGGTTTAAGGCACTTGAGCTGACAGATCACTCACATCTCAACTCTGTCAGTGTTGATTCAAGTCTCAACTCTGTCAGTGTTGATTCAAGTCTCAACTCTGCAAACATGGCTATGTGAGAAGGCATGCCAGACACTTCCCATGGGTCAGTGGTTTTGCTGAGGTATACTGACCACCATGTATCTAGGTATCATGTACTAAAAACTGGCCTAAATCTGCAAACCCCCTCAAAAGCTTGTTAAAAAAAATAAAAAAAAGGCAGAAAATCATTGTCACTTGATCATCCCTCATTCTACTGGGGAGTAACTATCTGAACAGTTCTTGAGGCCTGTTACATTTTGCCAAACAAAATGACAGGATTTTAATCTTCTAACATCAAGTCACTTCTGTCAAACTAATTGAATTGTAAATTGAATTAAGTGGCATATTCAGGCCATAACTCTTTGTCTACCATTAAAAGCAGGTAATATCCTGTGACTCTTCTTCTATTAAAAAAAGACAATGCAAAAACAGTTTCAGGTTTAGCAAGAATTAAATGCATAGTACATCTTCAAGGTTCTATATGAATACTTTTCATTATCAGCAGATTTCTTCAATGGAAGTAGTATACAATGAATGTAACCATGTCATTGTTAAGGCAAAGACAAGGTTTAAAACCTGAATAATATTTTTCATGGAAGATAAAATCAGCCCAAACAATGAAACAGAAAGAATGTTTACCTTCCTACTGACCCATAAAATAGGTGCTGGGAGATCTAATTATGCCAATTTTCAAAGATATGATAATGAGAATTCCTATGTTACCACTGAGTTCTCATAGTGTAAGAGGTTCATTTACACCTCTGTTTACCTGTAAATAGATTTATGGCATCTTCACTAACATGTATACTGCATTATATAAGTGTACAAGGATAAGGTCAGCTTAACAGACTTTAATAATGTGAATCAATAGATAATTTTTTTTAATTAACAAGGTGCAGTCAATAAGAAAAGTGTCAAGACTTGTGAAGAACAGATTAGTAATGAACATAAACCTGAAGAAAAAAAAGTTAAGTCCAGCTCCCCTTAAATTCAGTGTGAAAGTAATTTAGGACCATTCTGGTTACAAAAAAAATGTCCCCTTTCTGGCAGATCTATATCAGGCTACCATTCTTCCAACCTTATGTTTCTACTGGGAATAAGAAAGGCTTCACTGGATTGTGATGTGCTATATTGCCATACCCCAATGACACTATATGCATTAATTTCAATATTGTGTGTACAGTTACTTTCATCTTCCTCAACTCCCTACATATGACCACTATAGACAGCAGACCAGTATTGCTACAAATCCTTGTTTACTGTGGTTGCTATGTCCAAATATTTACCTCCCAAACTATAACAAATCAATGTCTCTAAAAACCATACATGTACACAGATTAGGGAAGCATTATAAATAATGTACAACACTCCAGAATGAGAGTGCTGCTTATGCTCTAACTTGAAATCAGTACCCAGGCTGAAGAAGTGATTTATATGAATAACAAGACCACCAGGGCTTCCATATTAGAGTCCAGATCTCATTGGTGTAAAATATGACACTGAAACAAAGTTCAAAAGATGATGGTATCCCTGTTGCATGATTGTCATAGCATCATGTTTCATCAAATATGTAAATAAAATTTAAAAAATGGGTAATATAAACAAAACGAAATAAATTCAACAAGAAAAAAACATTTTTAAAAATTGTGACCTTGGCCCAAAATCAATAGGGCTAGAGCACAGGAAGAATGAATTGTTTTGGCATCATAATGATTCAACCCAGAGACATCCTGCCCAGCCAACCGGGGATTGTGGTGCTGACCCAGTGACAGCTGGATTTAGAGACCAAAAGCTCTCCCAAATGAGCTGCTGTGGCCATCAGAATCAAGAGCAATGCTGGACTAAATAGATAGATTAACTTTAGACATAATATAACCTGTGTAACAATCTTTGTTCAAAGTAATTAGGATAAGAAAACATTTTATAATAAGCTTGTCAAATAATGGAGATCAAATCACACAAAGAGTACATCTGGAGAAGAATGCATCCCCTGTTGATGAGTGAATTTAATCCACTTGTTTCAACTTAGTGCCACAATAGACTTATTTCTGAACAACAATGTCTTGTGCCCACATTTACTTGGGGTGTAATTTACATTGTAGATCTAATCAATGTGTGTCATAATAGAACCATTTACTGGGGTACAATCAAGTCATTTTGTGATAGGTGCATTTAAAGTGCCTGAACTGTGTATCAGCCTAAGTCACTAAGCTATTTAAACAATGATAAACTTGTACCCTTGTGTGGCTTGTTCTTACCTTCAAAATACTCATTTCTGATTACCTATCACAGTATCAATATAGCACAAGAGACTAAATCTCAGTATCAATAGTGCACAAGAGATTAACTGTCATTAACATCAAAATCTGTGATAGAAATGCACAAAAGCAGCAAGGTGAAATGTTTTTAATTAAATTTCTTCATTAATTCAGCATTTCAATTTCCATTTGATTATTTTATCAAGAAATCCCAAAGATCAGAATGTGACTTTTCTCAGCCTTCCTTGATCAATGCTTTATGTAAAAGAGGTGTGAAATTTGCCTGAAAATTTTACTTAATTAAGTTCTCAAGTAATTTTTATTTTTTCCACTGACATAGTTTGAAAGATTTTACGTATATCTTTAGACCGTGAAATTTTAACCATTTCACACATCCTACAAAATGCATGCTTCTTCTATTCTACTACATGACAGAAACATGTTTACCACTAAAAAGCAAATTAAAATTGTGCAGCAAAACTATCTTTCATATTCAAAGTTGTGCAATCCATTATATGGCAAGTTTGAATTATATTTTTATAGCAAAAGAAGAATATTTCAAGTCACATGGTTCTTTCCCATGATGTCAGTAATAATTTCCTCCTCCTGTTTTAATTTGTCACCTGGTCCTGAGCTCTAATGTAAACAAACTAACCCTGCAAATGATAACAAGGCTGATAGCAAATGCATTTGGATTGTCAGAATGGGAGTGTTTCCTGGGAGAAACTAGAATACAGTCATTTCCAGTACTGGGACCATTCCAACATGATAATGTACTGCACCTTTCTCTTAGTAAATGTCCACAAACAACTTCAGAAAAAGTAAACAACCCCACACAGACAAAATGGCATCACAACCTTTCAGTACTCCATCAAAAACATTTCAAACAGAAAAACGGCAAGTGACTTTCAACAAATCCCTCGCACCATGCAATTAATTACTTACTGCCCACATATTATGTGATGGCAGATCTGGGTCTGTGCAATTTGTAGTTGGACTTGTCTTATGAGTACTAAAGGTATCTCAAAAACAAAACAACAAAAACAGAAAATTGTGCAAAGTTCTTATCTCAACTGTGCATCATAACCATTTTCATCATTAATTAGCATTAACTTTGCCTTTGAATTTTCCATCCGAACATCTTAATTTCCAAGCCAGTGCTCCAAGTACCTATGAAACTTTTGTAGCCATTAGGCAACCTACCAGAAAATATTAGTGGCCATTCTAATTTTTAGGTTGCCATCACTTAAAAATTTGGTTGAAGTATACATTGTGAAATAACCATGCATGGGAAATAATTAATGATAAAGTTGTGGTGTTAGTTTAAGAAATTATTAAAAAGCATAGTTTTCAACGGCTTCAACTATCTAGTAAAAACTGCAATCTGTAGTTCTCTAAACCAGTTGTCTTCAAATTGCCTGTCCTTGAATTTACTGATAAATGACTTTTTATTGCATATTTTTCCTGATGATGTGCAGTGGCTGAATGCACCAATCATGGACCAGACTACTGGCAATAGCTTAAAGGCTGCATGTCAAACTAGTCACATCTGAAGAACCTGACTTACTTAATAGAGAAACAGTCTCACACACCTGAAACAGGATTATGCAAAAAAATAAAACTGTATCTGCAGAATGTTTAAAGAATAAGATGCAGTACATCCTTGTAATTAAAATTGCTTTGAATTGTTCTGAAGGTTGTGAAGGCAACCAAATGACAATTTTCATGCCCAACAACTTCTGATGCAACCATAGTGCACTGACATGACAGCAAATCATTCAAACATTTGTGCAAGTATGTAGTTTGTAAAAGAACATTTTTTTTTTAATTTTCTTCAAGAAAGAAAACTTTCAGATGAAAAATCATAGTACTAGGTTTCTTTTTTGCACCATGTACCTACTGAAAGCTTGATCAAGGTATGCCATCCAGGACTAAAATGGCCATGCAAAAACCTAAAACAGTCCAAAGAATTTTCTGATCCCTACCAAGAGAAGCTATTACAATGGTGACTGTAAAGCTGATAGCAATGCGTACATCCTGTTCTCTACAATTTCCTTTGCAGAGCCTTAAACAGGACTTCTGTTGGAAAACCAAAGCCGAGTGATGATGGGCATTCTGGGCCAGAGGCAAAAACATTTCTGACTGATGACACTAAATGCTGGACATCAAGCTCAATTAAGCCTAATCAATATCAAGGTTCATGATAATGATTGCTTAAATGCAATATTAATTAGTAAAGTTATGCAGGCGAAGCAACGTTAGTGGCATTGACAATTAAGTGCCATAACTCTTCTAAATAATGTGGAACACTTCAAATTAAAGTCATAACTCCTGTAAATAATATTATGGAATGCTGGAAATCAAATTCAAGTCTCAGAAATATAAAGCTGCATATCAAATCTGATTGAAATTCAACAGTAATAAGTAAAGTTATACTGTGGAAACGAAAGTTGAGAGGACAGAAAATCATGGGACTATAAAATGCATAAATATTGTGGAATGCTGGAAATAAAAATCACCCATGTCACATCATTTTCAAAATATGGTTGAAACCGAACAAATTTCAGTGAAGTCATCTTGCAAAAGTCAGAGTCAGAAGAACAAGCAATCAGTGTCATAACTCTTCTATACAACCAAATTTCATCACAATATGCTTAAAGGTTATTAAGCTTTGCTGGTAAAAGAAGCTCTTATAGTAGATATTTAATACTGATGGGAAAAGAGCAATAATGACATCACAACTGAACCTAAAGAAACCTTTGAAAAGGCACATCAAATTCACGGACTAAATGGCATCCAATTATGTGCAAGTGTTGCAGAAATATGAAGTGAAACTGTACAGACTCGCACAAAAACCATCAAATTAATGAAAAAATGTAAATGGTGATAATAGATGGTTCCCATATCTCAAGGCAGCGCTCCAACAAAATTCCTCATCAAATGACCTTGACCTAATTAGGAGCTGATATAGTCCAAATGTATGAAGTTTTATTTAAATTGTATCCCTGTAAGTTGAGTTCTTATGCTGAAAGCAAGATCACAAATCCATGTAAAGTGACCTTGAGCATTCATCTATCCATCAAAGACTTATTAGGCAGCACTGGCCTTTCCCCCAATTGTAATGAACCACTGAAGTTTATAAAAACTGGACATATGGTGTAAATGAGAGCTAATGACCTCTAAGGACACTGAAAGGCAGCCAGCCTGGGTTAGTATTGAACCTGCCACTGTTGGATTATACTACTATGGCTCCAGAAACATGAGGAAAGCAGGCTTGTACAGAATTTAAAATGAAAGTTTCAAGCATAGTGACAGATCTTTGACCCCAAGGTCTAAGTATCGATAGTACACCGCCTCTGCCCATGTGCACACTACTAATGAATTCTGATGAAAATATAATCCATGAAAATGGAATTGTCAAGCCAAAACCACAACAGGAGACTTTCCACCACAAAATCAAGATGGAGCTAGCTGTCTGTATGAAGCTGGATTACAATTAGACCAAGGAAGCTTGACTGATGATACTAAAAGGAAAAGTCACATTTTCAGCTCCAGTGACCCTAGGCTTGGACCAAGCTGCACAACAATTAGGCTTCTACCTCTACCCAGAGGTCGGACACGTATGTGGTGTGGGAGAAAAAAGGCCAAAGCAACTAATTATGCTGCAGAATCCACCTGTCTATTGACAAAAAAAGCTGGAACTTCCACTTTGGTCAAGGGATAAAAATGGACAACAGATTGACGGGTAGATTTATTAACAGAAAATATTTAGCATTGGTATGAAAATGTAAAACCAATCTGAAGCTGATAGTTTACACTATACTTAAACCTGTAATGAAATACCTGCCCTTGTGTCAAAAATGTTCTCCCAAGGTGGTCTCTCTTGACAAGTCATAGCACTATGCAGTCAATAAATGTATTCATTGAGATTTGGTTGCTCAAGACAAGTGGTTTTTCATAACAGTAGACTTCAAGTCAATTGTTTTTTTACTGTAATGTGACAGTCCTGGAAAGACTTCACTACAAAAAAGCTCCAACTGTTCATTAATATAGTTTTTGTCAAATAAAGATGTAAAAAGCAAATTACATTATGGCATGTTAGAACATTGATTCTCTTACGAGGCTTAAAAAAGAACAAAAAATCCAAGTCACAATCCCACTGTAAAATCTTTAAAAATCATGCAGAATGCCTAGAATGTCATGCAGAATTTACTCCAAAAAAAATTCATTTTCAGTTGATCAATTTTTTTTCCCATATAATAGGATCAAGCCCCATTCATGACTACCCAAAATGAATCTCTATATTACATGTGAGAGAGTTTGGTAATGGTTTGCTAAACACTTATAACATATTTAATACCTGCAGTATGATAATACGGACAATAAAGAAGATTGCAGTTTTTGTGAGTCTTTTCAATGGTTTGCTTTTGAAGAACTACTTAAAAAAACATCTCCCCCATACAGGTGCCAAATTCATGAATTGATTCTATACAATATAAGAAACTCAAATATTTGCTATCACTAAAATGACTAGATACATCAACAGAACAAGTGCATAAGAAATGAATCTTGACTTTAAAAAAAGAAAAAAAAACTATCAAACGTATTGTTTGTACTTTGCATTGTGTATGCTAGTGATCATGACACTTTATCAAAACTTGTACTGATCTTGGAACAACATTAAAACACTTCTGAAAAGTTAAAATAGATATGATCACTGCAACAGTGAGATATACATTGCAACTCGTACATAGGACAAAATAACATCTACAAAACCCGACAAAACATTACTAGAGTGCCTAATTGATGCACATGCTTCACTGTAAATAAACAATAAAATTCCCCTCTGCTCAAATTACTCTATATTCATGCACCTGTCTAAATTTAATGATCCACAGGGGCCCAGAAATTGGTGTGCATGACTTGCCATCAAAAGGTTGCAGGTTTGAATCTTACCAGAGTCAGCTGAAGTGGTGTGTACTTGGGCAAGGCACTTTACCTAACTGCCTTGGCACAAAATAACTTGTGTTGTAGCACACAGTAAAACACCAAATTAAACCTGTCCAAAATTAACATATGATAAAAGCAATGAAAGTGCAAAATCAATAAAATTAATTTAAAGGCAACATATGCATGTAAAAAGCAAACTGTGTAAATTACATGAGTGTATCAGCATGACAGCAATCAGAGAGATGCTGTATTTTATGTACATCTGCTCAATCTTTCAGTCAAAAAGCAAAGCATAATATGCATCACATAATCAATTTGATACTTAAAAGTTAAGGTTCAGCCAAGTCCGGAGATTATACCCTGCAGCAACTTATTTCCAATTAAAGCTGGAATGAAAAGGCCGGGTGGTTTGATTTTAAAATGGAATACTGTGAATTACTGCATTTGGAGGGCATAAATATTCAGATTAGGTGAAAATGGCATTTTCAATGGCACTTCAATTTATTAATTGCAGAAGGTATTCCACTGTTTGATGTTTTGAATTCATTTCTGTAGCAAACTTAATATCCTAAAATCTTGGTATGCCGCAACATATAGTGGATTCAAAGTAAATTTAATTAAATGGACCAAAACCATTCAAAATATAAAAAAATGTAGTTGTTGGACTCAGTTGATCACCAGTCATTAATCTTAATATCCTGCCCCTCCAATTTTCTGCACACCATATTTATAAATTTGTACCAATTATATATAGTACAAATTTTCAGACTCCAAGCATGTTTTTTTATGCTATATTGCTACTGTTCTGACTCAACAGGCACATGTGCAAAAAGAGGGACATACCTCATATTGCAACAGGCAACTCCACAGGAAAAGTGTCTAAACAAAC
This sequence comes from Venustaconcha ellipsiformis, assembly GCA_003401595.1. Taxonomy (NCBI): domain Eukaryota; kingdom Metazoa; phylum Mollusca; class Bivalvia; order Unionida; family Unionidae; genus Venustaconcha; species Venustaconcha ellipsiformis. The sequence continues at coordinate 11,005 of QKMX01054006.1, forward strand.
CTAGAACTAAATGTACATGTAGATCTACATGAACAAAAATAAAATACCAAAACCTTAGTATGTAAATGTTATTTATTCGCACACACAGATAAAATGTGTTAACCATATAAGTCTTCCATCATGCCCACTACCGAATAGCACTGAAAATGCTAAACACATCAGCACATATTAATTTCAAACTAAAAAATTCTGGATAATGAATCCTTTCATTTGGATACAAATTGTCAAAAATGAGAGGATAATTATTATTTAATGTCCAAAATATTGAGCAATTGATGGTTATACAAATAATGTTTATCTGTAAAATGCCAATACCTACTGGACTTCCCACCCTACCGAGTAATTTAACTATTGACAAAACTATCCTATTCCTCAAAGTTATTTCCCATGAAAATAAATTAATTCACATTAGTAATAAATTACAAATGTATGCAAGCACAACAATATGCATCTGCCAATAGATTTAACACCCTCCAAATTCCACTTATCATAATGCAGACAAAATGTCACCCATCATTTAAAGTTACATAATACTGGAGACTATCATTAAAATACTGTTCTAAAATAATGTCATTACCAATTGTTATGAAATAATCACCTCAGGGTGTATATTAAAACTGAACCTCCATCATGGTGGGGGCCTATTTTCTGAAATTTTTCAGTTGATTTGTCCATAATGTTTTATAAATCACAATATATCCAGCAATGAAGTGTCCTCCAATAGTCCTACCACCTGACAACAGTACTGATGCTTTCATTTTTCTTGGATGTTTACTTCATGGCCATACTATCCTCCTTGAGCTAGTAGAACATCAAGCACCATCTAATCCAAATTGATCTCAACTTACAACTACACCAGCTTTAAGAGTACAAAAGAGACATTTTTTATTCCAATTCCAAAGTGTCCTTTAGAACTGCAATTACTGTTGCAGGAATAAAGATTTGATTGTTTCTAAAATATATAGATCATGATCAAGATAAATAGACTTTTCTGTTAATTGAAAACTCAAGTACTGATGCAAAAGTATTATAACCATTTTCCCCTTTTCATCAATTGAAAAAAATCTATATCATTGATAATTTTGATTATTAAGCAACCTTCTGTGCTCTCATAATAGTAAGACATAGACCTTTCTTAACGGTCCAGACCATTCTACATTAATTGTAAGACAATAAATGTATATTACACACACACACACACACACACACACACACA
>QKMX01054033.1:0-10484 GCA_003401595.1 Venustaconcha ellipsiformis
TATATCAAGTTGCTTTATACCAACACTTTAAATGCATGTCATATTTTAATGTGGTATAAATAATGCAAAACGATTGCAATCGAAATTGGAAAACCTGTACAAGAGAATCAGTATTTACACAGCATAAAAGGAATTACATGCTAATTTCCTCTTTTCAAAAATTGTACATCAGGTTAATGAAAAAGCAATTCTGTTTAAAACAATAGTTAATACAGATGTAGCAAAATATTGAAAGAAATAAAATATTTTAGACATAAGTTGATTATGTCAAGTGTAATACACTTTAACATTTGACATTGATACTTTATGACCTGATCATAGATGGATATTAAGTTGTGGCAAATAAACTAAAATCACCAGGATATCGCTTTTGGTAATTCATACTGGCACAAGGAAAGCAAGCATGTGCTAATTCAGTGAAATTAATATAAAAAGTTTCATATTTTTTACAAATGTGAACACGATTGTCTGAAAGATCAATGCTTCTACCTAATGAATAATCGTTTAATTCTAATTACAATTACAACCACTTTCGCCTTCTTTGTACCAGTGTAGCTATTTTTACACAACAAATGTACCTGCAATGCATTTGAGAAGAAATTAAAAATGGATACATTTTACATAAAGTACATCATAATTGTATTGAAACTACACCATCTAGAGTTTTAGAGGCTTAACAGAGATATTATAGACTATTTCATACTAACAGAAAGTATCATCTGATGAAATGAATTCAATGGCAATGACTGATAAAAAGTAGAATATATTTTTGTCTTCAAAGTTAAAAGAAATAGCAATATGAGCCCAAGGCATTTAAGGCTGTGTCATAAGTATGTTAGGTGTCCAGTTTCAAAATAGTTATAACACATTGGTTTGTACAGTATCAGACATTTTTCTAATTAGTTGAGACTGCTTTGGTGTACATAGCTATCATACCAATGAACGTATTGAGACATGATTGTAAAATATACAACTTATTGAAAGCTTACCAGATATGTTGGCGGGGATGGTTTCTTTCTAGATGCGATTAGAATGACTATGAAAATGGATAGCATGGTTTGGTTGGCAACAATATTAATTTTATGATCTTGAGTGTGTCATATTAAATCGAATTAACTTATAAAATAAATAAAATCATCGTTCGAAAGACTCATAATCAATTTGTAATCACATGACAGAAAATCGATTTTAGTACACACTATGACAAACTCACAAAAGGTTGTATAGAGGAAAATGATAATAATGGCAATAATCTCACCATTACACATGATAATGAAATCCCATAAAGTCTAATATACAAATAGAATAATAGTGATGATGAAGAGTTTGCAAAGTTGAAGAAAGAAATAAATTTCTTAACAATTTGTTATAATTATTATTATTTTGGTTTAACAATATTTTATTGCCATAAATGTTACCAATTCGGATAGGATTAGCGGTTCTAACAACTGTGGATAGGCCCTTCCGCTATAATCAATAGGACATTTACATGGATAGCGGCAGTAAATAAGCATGATTTCATACAATTATTTGTAAACATACACGACTGAAGAAAAAGAAATGAGAAAGAGTGGTACAGAAATGAATAATTTAATAAATTAATAATCGTGACAGAATTTGGACAAAAGTAGATATACCAAAAGGAACTCATTTGCTAAAACGTTAGAAAATATTCTTTCTTATGAACAAATAGCAGTAATTAGCTAATTAGAGAAATAAAATTGTGAATAATTTGTTGTGACGTAAAGCGTTTCTTATGTTGCATATTTGTTCGGGAAAGTCAAATAAACGATTAATATCGCTAGCTGTAAATTCATATGATGCATATAACAAATTATTTCTGGTACATAGAGATTATTTAGATTCTGAAGTAACTTTCTAAGCTTTTTAATATCGTATTTACAAGTAAATTTGTTATTGTAAGAATATTCTAAGCCATTATCACGTAAGGATTGACGGCTTACTCTTTGAAACAAATGACTTCTCCAAAAGTTTCAGGCACTTGATTTTAACATGTTCTCGGACGTGAGCGAATCAGACTGTAATGTTGTGTCACACCCAATAATGCATACACTCTGTTGGTAGTGTAAGTTAACAACAAATTTGTTTATGATTAGCTTCATGTAGAAATTAAATGACTGAGATAAAATAATATATTGGATAATTTTACCAGCATTTTTAATGCTGAAAAAATCTTAGTAGCATAAGGGCATCTCTGCCTAAAACTGAAAAAGTAACAGAAATTTAGTCACATACATTTTGGCGATGCTTTAAAACAAATGCAAAGAAACTTAAATAAAAAGGAATACTTAGATGAATCTTATGTATCTAATGTTGACAAAAGTATTTTCATTAGACAAAAATCAAAACAGACGATGTCTAGAGTATAAAATGTGCTTAAGTAGAAAAGGATACTAGTTAGTGGAAGCTATCATCATTATGTTCTACAGATGTTTGGAAGTAGCGGTCTTCTCGGATCTGTAAAGTGTAACCAATATCTCTTGAATTGGGTTTTAAAGGAATATTTGTATCTATATTGAAGCAAAACGATGCTGATTGTTATTTGCAAAGGAGGATATTTGCAAAGATGCAAAGGGAAAACTGATAGTGTATGTGCAATTTAAAACAGACTTAGGAACTCAAGGACACTTAGGTGATTTACAAAATTTCAGGATATCTTCTCATCAGTTTGTGTAGAGTTTGGATATATTGTTAATTTCATTTACTTATAAGACGGATTGTATTATTTGTTTGTCATACGTATGGCAATTTACGTAAAAGATATGTTAAAATTATTCCTTGCTAACATTTTTGTAGCTTATATATATTTAACAATTTGGTATGGTTTATAATTATATAACTGTTAAACTGTTTTGTTCAGTTATGTTTTTAAGATAGGTAGATTTTGTAGAAAACATTTTCCGAATTGTGTATGCAAGGTTATCCAGACTCAAGTTGATTATATTTATTTAACCTATGACATATTTTCAATTTGTTAGTTTCTGACGATAAGGTCTATTTTTCAAGTCAATAAAGATTCCATTATGTTCTGCCCTTTTGGTAATTATATTCTTCCTCTCTGCCCTTCAATAGTGTTTTCCTTTAGGGTCAAATATGTAGAAAATGTTTCATAGTTTTAAGATCATGGTGCAAATTTAAAATCAGCCTCTATTACAATTTATTCAAACTGATTCCCGAAATATAGCACTGTACCCGAAAAAGTGACATCCACACAATATTCCTGAGCTGTACCAAAAGCATTAGTGGAATGCTAATAGTCTTTCTAAGCAAGACTTAGACCGAGCGAGGTCAATAATTAAGAAAAAGTAATTTATATTAATGTGGATAATTAAACAGGTAATTATCTACTCCATCATGATTTTGTTTCTATCACAACTTGATCCACATAAAATAGAAAACACACATTTTAGAGGTGAACATATTGTATTTCATGTATTTTGCTATTCTTGTTGGAAAACTGCGAAACTAGGATTATGAAAAATTAACCCTAGATATGTCAAAGACCAATTGCGTTAACAGAGAAAGAAGAAACACATTTTAAACAAACAAATATAGGTTCTATTTGTGTACGGATACATAACTAAAATTAAGCTTGAGATCACATCATATATCATAAAAACAGAGTTATGGTGCATGAAGAAAACAATCTGGAAATTTAATATTATAAATAGGTACCATTATTCATTTATAATATATTTACTACTATGATAGCCGATAGTAAATAAGAAAATGTATAACAAATGATAGAAATGGAAAAAGTAAAAAATCATTCCGAATACGGGTACCAAATATATTTCATTTAATATCGATTTGAACATTGCAAATTTAGTGTATGGGAAAATAAGGGTAAGGAAACCACATGGTATTAACAGAACAGAGACAATCATTTTTAATTTAGCAAACATTTATTATATCGTTGCGGGATTTCACTATCAAGACTTCTCGGCACTACTGGCAAATACACCAAGACTCTTCTCCAGTGTCGTTGGCTTTCGACATATACTCGTCTTATTCAGACTGCTGTAATATTGGTGATGGTCCACGTTGCCTTAACATATACTGGGTAGTCGGGACTAATCAGCGTGAAGAAAATAATAATAGACGAGTGTACATGACATTCCTCTTGATGGGTTGTCTTGAGAGCATATGACATTGTTGAAGAACCTAGCTCGATATATAATCTACTGGCGGATAGACAACAGTGGGCGAACGCACCTCTAATTTGTAGTGTATAGGCGGATCTGAACTGATCGGAAGGTGCGTTACACCAAATTGAATGTGACAATTTCCACATGGCTAGAGTCATATTTTTTGCTGCTTTGTTCTTTACTATCCTTTTTAACTACATTCTTCGTTTTTTGTATTTTCAGACCTCGTACGAAGATGTGAATTTCAGTAAATAACTTTCTATTTTAAAACATCATAAACAGGAGATGTTTTCAATATGCATTTTGTAAAGGTTGGATACAAGGATCACCAGCCTTGGCATCTTACATGTCTGGCCAATGATACTAGCTTACAAAAATATTCAAGAAAGATATGACATTCGCGTTTATTATTGGATTAATAATTAATAATGCCACAAAATATTGTTTCTCAGATATTTTTCTCTAATGTGTGATCTGGAGATTTTATCATCATTATGGTATTGAAAATTTACACACTAATTTCTTACGAAACATTTTTAAAAAAAAAACAACTATGTAAGCTTCGTGGAGAGATTTGTAAGCTTTTGCTTTCGATCATTTAAATAAACATTAGAGCTGTTGCAGCGTCGGCTAGACTTGTTACTGAAAACATGAAGAAAAGTTTATGCATATGTCATATTCTGTTACATCATATTGCCGCTTTTTTACTTTTGCAATTTAAATATTTTTCCATATCAAGCGAAGTTTGCATTATCAAGACTAAATAACGTATGATTACCTCAGTCATTCACCTGTTTTTGGTAGATCGACAACTAAATATATACAAACTTGGTATTTTAGTCATTTTTGATTTCTCAAATAAGTAAAAGGTATATCAAGATTTTAATACATAAGATTTAGTGATTTACAAAATAACGCAAAGTTAAGCGTACATAGAGAACAATTAAATGTATGTAACTGACATTTAAATCATTTGTTGCCCACACAAACTCAAAATAGTTATTTATACCTCCGTTTCATCCCATTTTGTCACACAAGTCCAAAATATTTAACAAAATATCTGTTTACACTCTTTCTTTTTCCATCTGCGTTAAAACCACCATTATTAATTTGGATTTGTATTAAATCGGATGTATTTTTGTCAGACTTATCAGTCAAAAACTTTTAGTTCTGATCTTCTATAAGTGCTTTATTCTATCAGTATCTAGCTTTGTAACTAATTTAAGATTTTATAAGGGATAAAATATTAGTTTGAATTAATTAATATAAGAAGAGAGAATAAATGAACACTACTTAGTTTTTCATCATGTATTTTCATCGAATGTATTTATACATAACCACTGCATTTTGACATAATAATTATTAGTCTATTTTCAGTTTTCAATTTGGATGGATTCAAAGTCTTATTCACTGGAATTGCAAACTACTCAAATAAAATTCTTGCACTAAATCATTAATTTGGAATTGTATTGATTTCAGTCTAGATCATTTTGGATTACAATATTTTAATACATCAGAAGATTGGTAACACATTACCACATTCCAGGACATTATGAAATTAATACGTTCGGGACTACGGGTACATCAACGCATTCAATATTCTAATTTATTTGGAATATCACTGGCATACAACTAGAGCTTCATACATTTGCGCTTGTGATGGAACTTTTAGAACTACAATACTGTAAGTACGTTTTGAATTTTCACTTTGTATTCTTTGGGAAATAATTTGTTTAATTTAAAAAAATCTGTTGGTTATAAGTCTTTTCTGTTACTTAGTTAACACCATAACATCGTAACAATATCTATAAATTTACTCCATACATTGGTGTGCTGACCATTCATTTGTAATGTCTGTAAGCTTCCTATGTGGATGTACAATAATGATGAACGATTTTCCTCAGCCGAACCTGAAGCAGCCTGCTCAGTTTGATCAGACTGAACTGACTTTGCCATATGATTTTCATAGATTAACTATGATGTACCCTTATACAAAGAATGGAAATATATGTTGAAAATGAATACAGGTTTAGCATTCACTTTTACTGTATTACACAGTGATATCTGATACCAATCATACTAACCAGTATCCATTCATTTTGTGACCAAAACCAACATTTACTCACCAGGGCACAATCCGGCAAACAGTTACCCACTCATCTACTGACCGACGTCTTTCATACCTCTTCCGATTTATTTTTACCCCTTTTATCTTAGCTTTCTCTTCCTTAACCACTTATCTAGCAATTACTCAGATGTTATAAAAGCTACCATCTTCCTCTTCAAGTTGACTATTGTTATGATAGACATCGATGTCTTACGCCCTGTACACCCTGTCCATTAAGTACATGACCGCTATTAATTTGCCTATTCCTACTATTGCTTAAAGAAATTGTAATAATGTCGGCCTGTCCTTTCCAATTCATGCACAAAAAACAAACAAAAGAATCTTAGATGTGAAAGTATTTACATAGTTGACAATTTTGAGAAAACTTGATTTCACATGAACTACACGAGTGTCATACTGCCATCGATGAGACGATGTTTCTGATCAGCCAGAGAGAACAGAAGCATAATCATCGCAAAAAACACAATTCTATATTTTCATCAGTCCTCGAGAAATCATGTTCAAACAAGTCAGCAAATGATATAATGGGTTATACAAAACTGCTGATGAAGAAAATAAACATTGAATATTGTACCGTAGAATTTAATCCTTGTAATCTCACATCCAGAAATTGATTAGATACATCTTTCCTTCTCATAAATTCAATGATATTGTGTAAAAGAGGCCATAATTAATAGGAATCAAATTTGTCCACATTGTAGCCAATGGTGAATTAATAATTAATAATTGTTTTCCATTTCACATGCAGCCTTGTTCTTTCTGGGTAAATAGTCTTTTGTAAGTTGTGCGTTTTGTTTTTCCAATGCAAACCCAATCTCCAGTGTATACAACTTCTTTCATTTTTATTGCCTTCAACCTTCCAAACAATTGATTCAACATGGCTGCATCGTTTTAAGGCATCACTTCTTGGGTAACCTGAAGCTTTCAGCAGACGTCGATGTATTTCAGAATATGTTAATGTGTAAAATAGTTCCACATACGTTTTTAATTAGTTTCAGCATTTTCAGAGGTGTAAATATTAATGTATTGCAACACTTGTTTAAAAGTTTCGTTAAGACATTCATTTTCTGCATATGTTTGCCTTTGCAGATAGTGTCGATAATATTGTTTCATGACAGTTCGTAATGATTGCACTTTGAACTTGTTTGAGAGGTCAAAGGATCAACGAAGGGCAATTTTCAAAACACATCAATGAACAAATAAAATATTTGTGACCTCAATTGTTCAAAGCTAAATGAGACATCTGCTAAATCGACTTATTTTAAATTGACCTACTGAAAATATTTGTCGAATGGGTTTGTGTAACGTGCACAAACTTGTATATTCAGTTTCAAATGCTTGAGTTTGAATTTCAGTCCATAATACAATTTTTCAATTCCTCCGTAGTCAGTTCTATGAGGTTAATTGTACTAAATGATAACTAAATGTGTATCTATGATGTTGCTAATTAATATTGCAAACAACTACCAATGCTCTTTTCTTCATCTGGTACGTTTTCGAACTGCAATGTTTTATGCATCTGACAACGATTTGATGTAAATGAAGACGTTGGCTGAACTAATATGATTGGTTCTATTATTTACTTCCTTTTCCACTTCATTCTTTTCTTCTCCTGCTGGTGAGAAAGTTGTCATTAAATTGTTGATCCAACCAAGTCTTGATTTAGGTGTCAAGATAAGTGCTTTAGCAGGTATGGTTAAACTTCGAAATCAATGTATTTCTCTTTCTATTCCATCCATGTGGCTACGTCTGTCATCTTTGAAATTGCTGCGGTGTGTGGTACTTCCGTGCTCGTGACATTCTCGAAATGTCTCAAAGTAGGTTTGGTTGTCTCGTATAAAACTTTCCACACAAACATTATTAGGCATGGCAATAATTGTCCATACTATTGTGATTTCTCTGTTCCTGACAAAGACAGCGACTACTATCAGGCCTCTACTGCAGGCTAAAATCTCTTTCCATAAGGTAATAAAAGACCATAATGAGAATCTTTGAAAAAACAGTTTTACCATCTGTTACAACAACCATGCAGGATTTAATTAAACCAAAATTTAGCTAAGCATACCTTTGACCATACTCAGTGAGGTTGGTTCACATCTAATGTATATTTAGCAAAATGTAGCTAATTACTAAGTTGTTATTTAAAACCAATAGTCTAACTCTTAAACAGAAACCAACATTTCGCTACATGTATCATTAGCTAAATAACTGCAATGTCTTTTAGCATAACCCATATGAATGGTTGTTCAAAACCAAAATCTATGTAACTGTAATTAGCCAAATTTGTCTATCTACCAGATTGTCTCTTTCCATAATGTACAATTAATGACTTTTGGGCAGAGGCCATATTTTGCTTAAGTAAAATTTGGCTAGTATCTGCAACATATTTTAGTATAAGCAACATGTATCACTTAAAAATCAAACATGTAATAGCTGTCTCATTAGCAAAATTAAGCTATCGACCTCATTATCTGATTCCATGATGTTGTATAAATGTATGCTTAGATCAAATTTACATTAGCTAAAATGTCTCTTTTATAACCTTCATTATGATTCTTAGAAACCAAAATTTGGCTAAATGTACGTTTATCCAATTTTGACTTGCCAATGAAATGTCCTTTATAGAGCATGCATGTATAGTTCACAGGGAGTAATATAAATTTTCCCAAAATTGGTGCTTTACCACATTTTGGGCAAGACCTGGAGGGTCACTGGTCATTATCTCTGTGTATCGCTCTAAAAGAAAATCAAGATTACTATAATTTCATGATCACATATGTTTTATAAGATCATGAGCAAATACAAAAATTCATTTATGTAATAGCAATCACTGATGAGCTGCAGCAATGTAATTGAAAGTGACACACATTTCAAAACAATCTTGAATATTTCTTAATAGTAAAATTTCATCTTGTAATGAAGACTGTTTAGTGGACTCTAAGGGTAAATAGTGGGTAAATATATCGCGGGTAATTTATGCAAAAGATCCTAAACTGAATTTAATTTCATATAGCTTTTACTAAAACCTAAATTTTATATGAAGAATTCAACACAGAGAAATCAGATGGATGAACAGAAAATCTAGAGAAAAGCAAAAGATTAAACCAAATGTTTTTATGACTGAAATGATGTAAATTCGAGATAAAAATTTAACTAAAAAGTATTACATGGATATGAAAACAAGAAAAATTTGTAGTGGTCTTATGGGTGATTTATTTCAATGTAAAAATGTATTTTCTATTTCATTAAAAGAATAATGTATGTGGAATGTTTTCTTGTTCCTAAAACAATTTTTACTTCAACACAAAATCTCTCTATTATAAGTCTCGTTATGGCTAACGGCAATCATCTTGATGAAGGAAGTTCGAAGTCCCCTGGTATAATATTAGCTGGAAGTCCTCTGGTATAATATTAGCTGAAAATCCCCTGGTATAATATTAGCTGGAAGTCCCCTGGTATAATATTAGCTGGAATATTAACAATCAAATTCTTCTTTTCACTTGGACTACCATGTCAAAACAGAAAACATATTAAAATAAATACAAAACAATACAAATACAATATTAACTGTATTAACATTTTTCAAAAATTTTCTATCCTCTGGTGATCATACTCTTTCAAAAGCTTCAGCAAGTCCGTTATGAAATTATATAAGAAAAATTTGGTAATGTACTAAATTTAAAGCAAAACTTTAACAAGATGAGTTAACTGCATTATTGTTTTTAAGAAAGGTTAAAACAACTGTTAAATGTGATCATCCATCTAGAAGCAAGTAAGGTAGAAATTAAAATCTTTTTGGCCAAACAGGAAAAAATATACTATTTTAAAAATATATGCAAAAAGTCAATATTTTGTCAAAAAATTTATGTCTTTTTATATTGTAATGTGTTGCTTATTTAGTTTAGTCTTTTATAACGACTTTGGGAACAGAAAATGTTAGATAAAGTACAAATTGGAAGAAAGAGATAGTCCTTCGGGTAATTAAAAAATCTTTTAAATATATTTGAGCATAATTTAAGAATTTTCTTTAGCTGTTTTTCAAAATGAGAACAATTTTATTATTATACTTCTCCAATTTCGCCTTTAAATGGTTTCGCAAATAATGATTAACACTTTCAGCTTGCTCATCAAGCATTATTAATGGTTATATTGTTGTTGTGGGGCTTAACGCCATTTTTCAGCACATG
>QKMX01054065.1:0-12554 GCA_003401595.1 Venustaconcha ellipsiformis
AATGACCAGAAATCTGTAAATGTTGCAACAACTTGTAAAAAAAACCTGATTCAATAAGCGGAGAGCACAGGTCAATGTGGTAGTCACATGGTACCAACAGAATACATCACTGACATGTGCTTAGTACTTGATGGATCTGTTTTTCTCCACCTTGCTGTGATACCAACAGGTTTCTAGTTGTTGTTTTCAGAATAAATATGTTGAGAATTAAGTGTACATTATATTTAGGTACAAGTATTACATGACTTTTAATTAATATTTTTTGAATTCTATGTACAACTTTCAAAATGGATTATTGTTGATATCATGAGACTATTGGACCTCTGATGTCACTGACATGTAGGTTGAGAGATTTGTGTAGTCATGTGACTGGGAATGAAAATGGTGAGTTCCAGATCAAATTTTATCAACGCTATAGTTGCATCTNGTCTCTCAGCGGATTAAAGATATAACAAATGCTACACTCGCTTCTTTCTGAAAAAATAAATCAAATACTTAGTTATTCATGCAGGTATATCTCGATGAAATGATGTTTAAGTTTGCTAGTCTAGCTAGGAAGCGGCTACCCTATCCCAACACCACACAGTGTTGGCAAATTCCAACTTTTCGATAGGCAATGGACCCGGACCCTACACTCCAACATAAATGTCCAAATATCAAAATGGGGTGGCAAGGGTCAGGAGAAACTCAGACTAGCGAATGTTATGATGTATCCAGCATAAACAACTATGCGGTTATGAGCTAAAAAGCTCCCATTCTAGTAAAGCATAAAATGAAGACTCAGTGACCTTCTTTGGTTTTACGGATGTAGCACTATCAAATGTGTATCCAATTATCAAGTTTCATGATTCAAACATGAATATTACCCAAGAAATAAAGTTTAAAAACAATTTTAACTACGTCAGTGAAGCATAAATATAGGTCACAGGCATATTTTGCAATAATGATGTAATACTAATCAATATGCATCCCCTAACAAGATTTTGTAATTCTAGGTGTAACAGTATGCATATAGCATGCCAAAAGCTCATGTGATCATAACTAAATGCAAAACCCTCGCCAAATTCAGTATAAGAGTGAACATATGTTATGGTGCGTGCTTGTTTCATTGTGATGGTGTGGTAGTTAGGGATATGCATATCATCATCAAGAATCTAGCATAAATAGTGCACTATATATGAATATTAAACACAAAATTTAAACAGAGTCAATGAAGCATAAAATATTGGCCATTATGACCTGGTTTTGCAATAAGGAAGTGCTCACCAAGATGTTTCCCACTTGCAAAGTTTCATATTATAAATAGGACAGTATATAAATAGGATGAAAAATAATGAAGTAAAACTCATAAAATATAAAATATACATACAAGTGATATCTTTTTTTTGATTGGGTGTTGTTCTAATAAATATGTACACAATCATCTAGTTTAATTACTTTAGCATGAACAATGCTAGGAAAAAATAAATTTAAAATATCATATTTAACCAAGTCTGTGTAGTGTAAAATATGTGTCAAAGTAACTGACATTGTGATAAAGATGCTTTCTTTAAGACGCATCTCATCACCAAGTTTAATAATTGTAGATGCAACAGCATGCATGTTGAGTGTAATATTTTGCAAGATAATTTTGTTTCTAATCTTTTTGTCCGAATTAAAACTTTATCATATACAACTACCTTTGATATCACATCACATGTGATTGTTAAACAAGTAGAAAAACTGTATATTGCGAAAATAACCTGATTTCAGATTATCATGCATAAGGGCATTCAACCATGGATACATAGTGGCAGCCTGAAATGTGTGTAATGAGATTTTCAAATAAATTTAGTAAGTGTGCATTTTGTTTACCATTCATCAATCTGCTCTTTGCATTTGCACTCTCCATTTTCTTCAAATTGCATTCATTATTTTGTTTGCCTTCATTCTGCATAAACTTTTTCTAATACAATTATCGTTTCAAGGTCTGTATCAGGGGAAAGAAATTCTCTTTCTACTTTAGCAGGAGTTAATACTTTTAAATGCAGTTGTTTGTAACCCATGGAACATAATTTTCTAAGAACAATGGTATTGGGAGTATCAAGTCAAATGGATTTGAAAAATATGTACTATAAACCTCCATATCTGGGCTCTAAGAAGTGTCAAAATTGATGGACTATGGACTTTTCCCCAAAAATAGACAATGAAAATTTAATGGGAACATAACTAAAAGCAATGGTTCAGCACAGTTTAAGCCATACAACATGGTGTTATTTAGGATGTGCTTTTCTACACATCTTGGAGATGGTCAACTAGCTACAGTAGTTTTAACAGAATTCATAAACAAATTACTATAGCCAAACAACAAAATGTAACATTCATGTGTACAAAATAATAGGACAGGCAGAGACAGACAAACAAGGATTGATTTAAAATACTGTTGCCATATCACATTAAAATGACTATTTATCGTTCTGACCTCCTCAGGATAGAAACTGTTCAGTGTGTTGAGTGGGAACACAGATTCAAATCCTTCCCTAAATGCCTCAAACTGTCTGGACACACCCTCCACCAGGCTCCAGTGAATCACCAACTGTAAGAATATACAGCATTAAAACATGATCTTACATGTGTGCTTCATTTATGTCATGTTTCTATAGACACATTTTTTTTTTGAGTTGGAATTGCAGTTGTAGATCAAAACACTTATGATACTTTATTAAGCTCTCACAAAAGTGGTCACAGGCACTGTTGTTAGACAAAAAATGTTTTTGAGAAGAAAAAAAAAAACCCTGCCTACCCAAATTTTAAAACGAGTTCAACAGGAAACACAAAGTGTGTATGTGTGTGTTGTGTGTGTGTGTGCAGCTTATGGTCAGATGACACTTTTCATATTTGAATATAGAAAGCCTGCCTTGATTATAAATTACATTAAAACAGTTTTTAAAACACAAATTTCACCTGACATCTTTTGTATTTATTTCTCACAGTGATGTCACTTGTCAACATCTGCCAGCATTCTGCATTGATTGTTATTTCACATTTCTTACTAAAACTTGAGAATTTCACAATGTTGATTCTAAATTTCTGGTTACTAATCACCATTTTTGACAGTAAAATAAGTGATATGTCAAGGTTTCATTTACCAACTTTAATTTCATCTTCAACAAATAGGGATCAATTATTTTGGTATTTTGTTGAAAAAAAAACATTAATCCACACCTGACCCCAAATTACAAGTGGTTTTGTGAGTGATCAGGACTCAAGATACTTAAGGAGAGGTGTAACCAGTTTCTCACAATTTATTAAGTGGCGCTTGGATCCCTTGAATCGGTAAAAAAAAGCATGTGAACATGATAAAAGCACAAGTATCATAAACAGATTGGGAATTTTCTAATAAAAGAGCAAGAGTATCATAAATAGTACATTATACATCCACCTCATGTTTAATAGTTATCTATTTTCTTCTTTCAGTTGCAATGAACCTGACCTTTGACCTTTTGACCTTAAAACCAATAGCATTTGTCCTTACAGTAATTGCAGACCATTCACGAGTTTGGTAGCCACTGATGATGGACAACTTTATTTAATGCGTGGAAAGGTTTTCTTTCAGTCAGTGATTTGACCTTTGACCATGAAATTCAGTGCTCTTTTGCAGCAAAAGTACCAGTCATCCACAAAGCTGGGTAACTGTAGATGATAGAGTTATTATGTGGATACCATTTTTCTTATTTTAGTCAGTCACCTTGACCTGAGTTTTTTAACCTTAGATTGAGAGGTTTCTTTCTTACCCCATTTGCAAGCCATTCTGACAGTTTGGTTAACTGAAGACTGGGTAATAATGTCACTGTGTGGAAACTAAACTGCTAACATACAGATGGACAGATTGATATACAGCTTAATACAATAGACAACCTCTTATGGCAGATACAAGACTGCATGTGCATTTTTGAGTTCAGCATTACAAATTTTAAGCATCATCACAAAGCAAGGCTGAAAATGTCTTAAAGTTATTACTGAACCCTGTCATGCATCCCAACATTTTTATGCTGTCCCATAAATAAAAGAGCTGAATACATATTTAAAGTTTTGATAGTTTGTTCTCATTTTTCACTTTGAAATGTTATATGAACGCAAAGACTTGTTTAGTTGTCTAAACCTAGCACCTTTCATCTGGGAATTTTCTGGTCAACCTGGAAAAATACAAACATTGTTTGAATTGAGAATGGTGTTGAAATTCAGCTGGAATAAAAATGGGGCCCATGGAAAATCCTCAATACTCCTCCATCCATGTACAGTATTGAAACTATAAAGACAGGCATCAATGACTTAATAACTGGGGTGGCTTTAACGATTTTTTTAAACCCAAGGCCCTCAAACAGTTTAGAATCATTTGAACTTTATTTCAAAACAGGAATTCTACATAATACCATGTTTTGCCTGTTTTGCCACGGAATAATTCAAAAACTTTGCAGCGACATTAGATCATGAAGACCATTGTGATCTTAGAAGGTCACTGAGATTCTTAATATTCCAAATTCAAACATCCATTTCATGACCATACATACAACAATGCTTTAGAAACTCATCTAAATGCAAAAACTTCATGTAATTGCTGAAACATTACAAGTAGGTCACCATGATCAATTGTCTTCCCCGTGGTGAGTGGCACCTTTCAACTTTCAGGATGACTCAAATTTATTGACTGTACATACAATGTATTAGAGAGGGGGAAAAACTTGCACCTACAAAGAAAAGGATGAAGCTATTTGCAACTATTAGAATTAAAATAATCTTCATAAATATCAATATCATGTCCTCCCCAAACTTCAAGCATATTTTAAAGACACACACACACACACACATAATGGAGATTACATTTCTGATGTTATTCACATTTATACAAGCCAGCAATGTGTAAATAAACTGTGTCAACTTGAACTTAAAAGTGGGCATAATAAAAGCATTTCAGGTATTAAGCGAGTTAAATAATGCATCTCAATGGAGTGAAAGAACATCTGAGATGTGGATGTGTGGCTTAATGCTACCCATTCCTAAAGAATACATCATATGCTTCTGAACAGTCTCTGATGTACTAACAGTCATCAATGTTAATGTGAGTTCTAAGATATCAATCCACTAAGCATCGTCTTATTCTCAATCTGATGTTGCATTACTCATTTTTGCCAACTGGTTATTTTTTTAGACTGAATTAAGGAACAAGTGTGAAATCACTTGTAGTATTTTTAAATATGAATCTTGCAAAATGCATGATCTCACCTAAAGGAGAGAGGCACTAGGACAAATATAAAAGGCAACTGTGATCTGCCTCTCACTCATCGTTAGTGCTCAAGATGAATGCTAGAAAGAGTTAAAAAATTCCGAGTTTTCCTTCATATTCTAAATACTTGTCCTCAGCAAGTGACAAAGAGTTTTAACTGCCAAAATATCAAGCTTGTTCCAGGCTACTTGAACATTGGAAATTTCCACCACAGCAGAGCTACACAAAATTAATGTTGATGCCAACACCTACAGAAGTGACAAGAGCCCATGTATGCTTCATAAGTGAGATTACAGGCGAGATAGAGACAGAAAAAGAGAACATGGAAATGGCCAAATTTACCTGTAAATATTCCTCAAGATTTTCAAGGGTAACATGCATATCTTTGCCTCCTTTTTTGAGCTCAATGTTGTTGTGGCCTGGCAGTGTAAAATCTAAGTCAAGATCTTCTATACTGCACCCTTCAAGAGTTAGACTGTCAAAAGCCAACTGACGGCTCTCATCTGTCTGCATAACAATATAAAAGTTTTTCAAATATTGTTAATATATTTCTACGAAAAAAACTCAAAATATTTAGTCCCACTCACCTTCCACATATTAGTTCTGGCACCAAGTATTATGCTCACGGGATGATATAGCTTAAAATTTTGCATTTGAATAATATTTTGTCAATACTGAAAAATTCATATTTAAAGTTACCAGCTCTGACACCCACCAATTGAAAAAGGTACCAATCCTAAGAAAGAGAATGCGGAGAACATTTTATTTTTTGTCCAGTAATTAAAACAAAATTTGCCAAATATTTTACTCCCACTCAGGTAATATTTATTCTACTTGTTAAGCACTCTATGGGCAAGAAATCCAAAGTTGGCAAGAGGTTAATTTACATAAATGTTCTTCTGGTGCATGTGTGTCCTTTGTTATTTCCCATAAATATAATCAATTGTGATGCTGCTGTATTTAAAAGTCTGTGGCTAAAACAAGCAAAGTTTTAATACTCTTTATTGTTTCTTCAAATTTCTGTGAAATGATCATTCTATATCAAGAATGTAAACTTTTCGGATCTCTATCAATTTTGCACTAATGGCATTACCTCCCCAAACACTATTACATGCCTCAATTACCATATTTTGTAGCACAAAGTCCAGTATCATTTATCTGATAATCATATTTATACCGTTTCAGGATGTGAAATGTTTCATGCAGAAAGTTAAAAACATGGCCAGGACCATCTTAGTGAGTCAAATGTCACTGATTCACTTCATTCCACATCATCCCTTGGTATATCTAGCAAGCTGAAATTGCATCTACTGCTCTGCTATCTGACTGGATGACACTGATACCTACTGATCCAATCTGATCCCCTGTTGCATTTAAAGTCTGAGATTGTCATAGTGTCCTCCATACAAAATAATACAATTCTGCAATTTAAACATTTTAATAACTTCTAATTTCTAGACCATACCTGCTTATATCATGTTTATTACCTTGCTGAATACCTAACATCATTTTAACAAGCCCTCTCATTGATTATGTTTGCTATGGACAGGGATTCTTTAATCCTCAAGAGTGAACTTGTTCAAAATACCAATTCAGCTAGCTAAAAATGCAAAGGGTTGGAATGAAGTAAAGTGGATTGAAGACCCCTGGCTTGTGAAGACGAGTCAGAACCTGCTGGTAAATCTCACTCTTTTGCAAAAACTTCACATTCTAAACAAAAGTGTTGATGACAACATCCATGCTGCTGTTATTCATACTGCACTTGTCGCTAACATGGACAGGAAAGGAATAAACTTTTCATTAACAGGAAACACTTTCATTTAAATTAATGACTCCAACATCACTGAGAACTGAGACATCAAACTGATATTAAACTCACATGGGACTTGTCCATGAGAATAGTTTTCTTCTGCCGCAGTATGTCCTCAAGCTGGCAAAAGGATCTGCTGACCACTGGGTCGATATGTCGGATATCACTGGACGTAAGGCTGTGCTCTTGGCCCAGCAGCCATCTATAGAACACTAAACTAAATGGAACATCAATCTGAAAACAAAAAAAATTGGAGTTTTGAAAAATTGATTCAGAACACATGATTGTGTGGTATAAAAAATTAAACCCAATTAAATAATGCAATATTTGACTATAGGACAGTATTTTACATGTTAGTGAGCCGAACTTCTACTTCCTGTTTGCACAATACACTTTTTATAAAGTTTAGCTAGGACCATGTGTCAGTTTGTGTAGAACATATATAATGATGAGTCAATTTCACAGCTGCATTAACAGCAACTTAAAAAAACTCAATTGATGGAGCGATTTTATAAAGTTTTGTTCACTCCAATATGAATCAGCCATTCCAACAGTTTTAAAGAAATTTAACTGAATGAAAAAATAATTATCACCTACTTCAAACAAACAACTTGTTGAACATATCTGCTGAGAAAATATGAATTATTACTGACCTGATTATTTACCAGGCAAAAATTAAACAGACAATATATCACTATTATTATATCATTAAGCTGACTGTTTATTAACTGCAATTTATCACATCCTCACTCACTCTGGACAGATCAGTCACATAAAAGGAAAAAGAACTAGACGGTGTATGATGATGAAGCAGAAACAACAATAGTGACAACTTGTACACTGGATTTACATTAGATGAATTATTACAACAGTTAAAAATTTTAAATTTTACACTGCTAATGTATTCCAACAGTTGTGTGTTTAAGGACTATTTATTTTACAGAAAATGCATTAAAGGCTGAAACATAAGTGGAGTTATCAAAACATCAGTTCACTTGTTGCAAGACTTAAAACAAATTTTCACTCTGAAGACATCAGTATCAAATTAAAATATCCACTGCAAATTTATCAAGTTTTGTAAATATCACTTTAAACCAGTTATAAGCAAGATATTTATGGATATAATGTACCCTATTTGCAAAGGAAAGATTATTATTTACTCTCTGAAAACAAATTTTTCAGTAAATTAGGTTTCTCTTAAAATACTTACCCCATCACATTAATGTTAAAACTATAAGCACTACTACCTCTTGAATCAAGTTCTTTCAAAGAAATAAATTGCTGTCTACAGGTGGCTATTTGCAAACTGAGCAGAAATGGGATGCTCACATTGCATGTAGCATAGTAGAGTTTTAAAGTAATGTGATCAGTTAAGTATTTTTTGGAGAAACATAACTTAATGATAAACTTGCTTTCTGTTTCATATTGTTCCTTGATCACACTAACATTAGGAAAATACATTTTGGGTTGAGGTTATGAGGAGCTTCAAACTATACCTCGAGGAACCTCCAAGGGGAGAATATTGGACTCCCAATATGAAAGTTAACCCACTTTCCTAACTGTGGACAGCACACCTGGAGGTAACTTGGTATTTATATGGAAAACAGAAATAATGAGATCTTCTTACCACATAAAATTTTGGCTGAATCTAGTGAACATTGTGCAGTGTGCCCATTCAGAAGTTGTGTGGATGTCAACTGGGTCTGGAAGCTGCTTGTGCAACTGAGACTGGATCTAACAGGTCCCGAGTTTGTTGCTTTGAGCCAATTCTTTGACATCAAACTTGAGAAGGTTGACTGTGCATGTCAATGAATGGCCTCAATGATATCTTTGTTAAGAGATATAACTATAAAGGCAGAGCTTGCAGAGACTGCTGTTATCTCATGAGCAGAGATCTTCATGGGGCAACTTTTTTCAACTGATATGTCAGAGTATGATGTGCGTATTACCCGCTTAAACCATGATGATAGGGCTTGAGGGGTTATGCCTCTTTCTAAGGTTTGACCAGGAGAAAGCAGTGTCTTTGAGCTCCATAAACTGGCCTATACTGGTTTAGATAAAGCCTGAGCACAAGTACTGGGTCCTGTATGAAAGCTTCTTGGGTTGTGCCAAGGCAGGAGAATGTCAATCAACTCCTGGAGAAGAAATCAGGTACCACCATAAGGACTGCCGAACCGCCTGATTGAAACTGACAGTAGGCTAAGTCAACAAAGAGGTACATAATTCAAATTTAAACACTATCAGGAAATAGGTTTTGTATGACAGAGTTTCAGAGAGGTTCTAGCTAAAACTTCAAATTTGTTTTAATTCAGTTAAGTTTGAATACAGGAAAGAATCCTTTTACGAAAACATTGTGAGTGAGTGGAAGTTAAAGCTGGACAATAAGTCAGAGAGGTCTTTGTTATGACTGAAATCTTCCCTACCACGATGATAGAATGTGCCCTAATAATAACCTGAGCCAACTTTTTCTTCTTGAACAGGCCAAGAAAAGAGTCAACCTGTGGAACATGGGCATGAAAAGAGATGTTTTTGACTTTGACCAGTTCCTGAAAATATGCCACTTTCCATCATAAACTTTTAAAGTGGGGGGGCATTCTAGAACGTGCAATTTTTTCCATGACAAATAGGTTGAACTGTTTCTGCTACAAGGCTCTCTGACCAAGAGCTAAGCATAAAGGATAAGAGTATGGACAAGGATGGGCATGAGGCAGTTTGAGTAGATAAGGATGGAATAAGTGGGCCTGAGGCAGTTTGAATAGATAAGGATGGAATAAGTGGGCCTGAGGCAGTTTGAGTAGATAAGGATGGAGTAAGTGGGCCTGAGGCAGTTTGAGTAGATAAGGATGGAATAAGTGGGTCCGAGGCAGTTTGAGTAGATTTGGTTTGGCCAGAATCTAGGTTGATCTGTTGTTAGGTTGAGAAGATCACTGATCTTGGAGTTATCAAAGCAGAGAATGAGTCGTCAGAATAATTTTGCACTCCTTGCAATTCTATATAATCTTGGAATGAAGATCATTATGCAGAGGGGTTAGGCTCAAACATGTCCAGGATCATCTCAGTGGATCAGTAGGTATCAGTGTCATCCAGTCAGATAGCAGAGCAGTAGATGCAATTTCAGCTTGCTAGAATATACCAAGGGATGATTTGGAATGAAGTGAATCAGTGCCAACTGAGAAGGAGAACAGGTAGACCAAACCTATGCTGTAATCCATCTGACTTTACTTGCTTCTCTATGGTGGATAAAACATTCTGCACACCACTTCAAAGCTCCTTCACAACGTAGTAACCACATCTTTATTTTCAGACTTGGCATCTCTGGTGATTTTTCAGTCTTCCAGACAAACAGGTAATGCACATCAAAACTGACATCCCAACAGATGGTATGGGTTGAGAGCTGGGCGGCATAAAGAAATGAGATGCAGCTAGACAGCAGAGCTCATTCAAGTCATTTATAAACCACATGTGCCTGGATTTCCAGGCCAAAAGACCATGCTCAATGTTAGGTATATATATTTTTTGTAATTTTTGTTCCTGACTGTAAGATGTAGTGATTATATATAAAGATACTAAATAATTTTTTACATGGGTATAAATTCAATTTTCAGTTTTTTAAGAATGCCTGTAGATTGCTTGGGATCTACACATACATATTTTCAAGTTTCTAATAATAAACATATCTTTAAGATTAGAGTTATTTATGGTTGGCTATTTGTCCATCGTTGAGTATTGTGATCACATGAATAGGTATTGTGAAATAGACGACTGAGTTGTAGGGTCCGTCATGTGGGGTATATTGTCATAACAGACGTATGTATGTATAAGGAGAGAAAAGTTCATGTCATTCATTCCTAATTTGGATTAGTTTCTATTTCATATTCTTATTTCATATATTCTTATGTTAATAACAGTCTGCTGACTTATTTAATGTTGTGTTAGGATGTAAATTTCTTTGGATTATTCATCAGAATTAAAAAAGTGCTCACTGGAATAAATATGATTTGGTGATTATTGTGAATTTTTTTTAAAAGAAGTTCTGGACAATGCTATTGTGATACATCAGACTGTTGGCACACCAGTACATCTGAGGTCCTCTGATTCACTAAATCATTCAATTCTTTTGGACTTGAATAGAACTTTTAAGGATGATGTTACATTTAATTCATAATACTGTCAGGTTTCTCTTAAATTTTCTTTGTAACTTTGATAATTAAATTATTTAATAAGTTTTACAAAACCTGTTGGCTTTGCTTCTTTCTCTTAAGTTATGCCAATATAGTCATAACAGTCCAACATGCTGGTGGAGTGGGGGGGGGGGCTTGTGGCACCTAGAATTGGGTGGAAATCTCCACAAAGTGTCAAGCTTCTTGCATAAAACAAGAATGGTCATTCAGGTAATTTATAAACCACATGTACCTGGATTTACATGCCCAAAGAACTGGGAGGAATGTCCCCAAAAGAGACAGCCTCACCAACCATGCTGGTGAATGTTCAAAAGCATTTGTACTCTTGGTCTTTTCTTTTCTAAAGTTCAAAGCATCAGTACTGTTGGCCCTATGCTTTTCCATGTCAATTCTGTTTCTTGCAGTTGTCCTTATGCTGTACACACTGTATATGTAAGACACATGTCCTGATATTTCTTGCTGGCTTGCATTTAGCTTTCATAATTGTCATAGTTGATTTTGAAACAAAGTATGAAAAGAAGAAAAAGGAATACATAGTGAAGTGCATTAACCTGGGTTGATAAATAAATATAGAGTGTGTGCGAACAAAAACTTAAACACGTTCAACTGCAATGCTGACAGCACCATGCAATCCATGCAGTCAAAAAAGACAGAAACTGAGTCCACATAGATGAAACAATTATTGGCAAAATTTAAAAAATAATGTAAAACACCTTTTGAATATTCCTAACTACATCTGAAAAGAACAAAATCCTCAGAGAAAGAGATAAAAAGTAGCGAAAATTTGCAATGGAATTTGGGAGGTGAAGTGAACAGCATCAATTAAGCAAAAGCTTAAAACTAGTGACACCAGTAACTTGCAAGGGGAGGTAATGGACAAGATTTACTGCCCTTTGCAAATATAATAAGACAAGAATAATGAATTTTCATTTATGAGGTCTCACTGGATAGTTTCGTATTTTGACACCCCCCCTAATTTTTAAGGTAGATGGCATAAACCTAATTATCATATGCCTAGCAATTTTAAATTCACACACAATCTAAATCTGTAATGTAGTTTTGATTTACTTTGAGTTAGGCTTGAAAACAGGTTGGCTTGTTTGGTGACTATGCGTCCCAGTTGGACTGGCACTCAAGATTAAATGTGTATATTGGGCTGCAACTGAACAGCCTACTTGGCTAACGTATGTCTGCTACAGAGGAAAATATCTAAATATCAAGATGGTTGAGGGTTGATGAAAAATTATGCTAATTTGTTATAGTATTAGCAAACTTTATTCATGTATAAGGAACATAGATT
>QKMX01054139.1:0-10253 GCA_003401595.1 Venustaconcha ellipsiformis
ATTATTATTATTATTATTATTATTATTATTGTTTCTGTTGATATTGTTTTTGTTGTTTTATGTGGATCCGGAATTGTCTAAGAAGGATCCAAGACGGTTGAACATTAGAACGGTATTAGCCTTTACATTCTAGACACATTGTTTACAGAATTTTCTGGAATCATTGATGTTGCTAGAGCAGCAAACAAGTTCAGTATCATAGTAGGTAAATCCATCCGCAAATATCAGAATTGCAGTAATTCACGATGCAGAATATGGAAGTTTTCTTCGATATATCTAGCCTAACGCAAAGTAAAATGAGGCGGTGGCAATGCTGTCCACCTCATCCAGATCATCGGCGTGGAATAACACGAGATAGCTAGGTCTATTTGGCGCAAAGGAAAGCGTTGTTGACTGGTCTCACATTTTCGCTTCCAAGTTGGAGAGACGATTGCTGGTCGGTTCACATACATAATTTTATAAGCTAAAACAAAATAAACAAATGAATATTATCTTAGTGGAGTAGATCCAAGGACCCACATCAAAAACTGAGTGCAACTTCAAGTTTAGGATTTTCAGGAATACGTGCCATATCCACTATGTTAATGTCTACATCTAACATATCCAAAAATAATTTATGTGACTGTTGCTTTCCTGCCTTAGTGTCCTTTATTATTGTCCCACAACAGGAAGTAAAACCATTATAACATACAATGAGGCATGTATGTATATGTGATATTCTGATATAGCAATTTCTTATAATTGACCATGTGAAATGGCACAAAAGTCATTTTTATAAGTATACTACGTGTAACGCATGTATATATCAG
Source organism: Venustaconcha ellipsiformis (assembly GCA_003401595.1). Classification (NCBI taxonomy): domain Eukaryota; kingdom Metazoa; phylum Mollusca; class Bivalvia; order Unionida; family Unionidae; genus Venustaconcha; species Venustaconcha ellipsiformis. Next base: position 810 of record QKMX01054139.1, read on the forward strand.
TCCTGATATATATTTTCCTGCTGATGTCATTTTTAATCTGCTGTTTGGGTGTGTTGGATTTAATTATGTGATGTTCCTATATGATACAAGTAAACATGGGTCTTGTGTTTTTTGTTTGACTGTTATCGCTACTACTCCAGAACTGCTTGGAAGAATTAAATGCTTGAGATTTTCATTTCCTGTGAGCCATAAACATTTGATCTTACCCAAAATTTTATCATAGCGTCTTATCTTAACTGCCTCGAAATAATATGTTAAAAAAGACTCTTGTATGAAAGAGGTATATTATTTTTAAAATTGTGTTCAACATTTACAATAACATGTAGCATAAGGTGTCAGTATCAACAAGATTCCTCCAATTACGCAATTTAGTTCTCTTACCATATTTATATAGTTTCTTAAAGAGATTTTCTTAAATGTAAATTTATCTGTATGCAATATTTTGGATTAGAGACATTATTGCGCACAGTGAAATGTAGGAAGCAGAGTTGTTGACTGTATTTCATGTTTATTTTCAGATCCAAACTCTATACCGACATATGCGGCGGAATAGGCTATTCATGCTCATTAGCGTTAGTCTGTCAACATGTATCATTGTCGTGGTGCTTTTATCTGAGTACATGAGTGAATGCACCAAGGACGTCAAGACGAGCAATTGTGTCTTGGAAAAAGAAAACAAATTAATGCAACAGTTTATTAGTATACTTAAAGAAAACAATCAGTACAGTGCCAAAGCAATTGAAAATGTAAATTCCTTTAGGGTAGACGATGTTATTCTTTTGACCTTATTTACGTCATGGGTCGATAGAACGGACAAATACATAGTGCACAATAGGACAGTTGAAAATTGGATATCTTTTAAGCCACATGTTCGTCCAGTAATTTTCACAAATGATATCAAATTGGGCGGCCAGTGTAGTCAGAAGGGATGGAATGTACTTCCCGTGAAATACACAGCAGCTCAAGGTGTACCTATTCTCAAATATATGTATCTTGATTCAATGCAACATTTCAACTCAGTATTCTATGGCTTCGCAAATTCTGACATCCTCTTTAATGATGGACTTATCAAAACTCTTGTCACAATAAAGGAATTTATAGAACTTAATGGGGTTTCCGTTCTCATTACTGGTCGTAGGACCAATGTCGACTATAAACATCCGTGTAATGCATCAGACTGGAGAAACATTACTAGTGTGTCTAAGATAGGTGAACTTGTTACACCAGTTTCTGCTGATTACTTCATCACCACAAAAGCTTACCCTTGGGAAGAAATGGATGAAATTATAATTGGTCATATTCGAATAGACAACTGGATTATCCAATTTTCCCAATTGAAACGTGTCAATGTTATCGACTCCACGCCTACTATCCTAGCTCTACATCAAACAACGGAGACTGGAAATGCTGAAGGCGAATCGAAAAGCAATAAGTTTTATAATGACGATATTGTACGCAGAGTTAGAAACATCACGATAAATATTAAACAGGGACGAACGGATTGCGCTGAGTACATGACATATTTCACCAGTTTGGAACTAGTACGATTGATAAAACAAACTCCTCAAATTTTATGTAAAGGTGATGCTTCGACTACAGTAGAGAAGGGAATCTTTTGTATCCACCTAATGAAGTGTGTGGTCTCTTTTTTCGTATTATTCATAAATAAATAAACAAAGAATGTTCCGCACACTGAAGTTTTCTTTTGTAAACATTGTATAATAAAACCTTTAGCGAGATATATAAACCTTCCATTTAGTTATTTGATGTTACATTCCTTTGTACATAAAATGAAAGGAAAATTTATAAACTATATTTAAGTTGATTAAATCGATTCAGGCTTATTCTATAATCATTGTTTTAGCGAGAAGTAATTTTCTATTTTAAAGTATTGTCTATAATATAATTTTACAAACAAGTACTCCATTTTCAACCTTACAATTTTGTAAGGGTGTGAATTATTCTTTTCGCCAAGGTCATAAAATATTATACTTCGTCATTTGTTTGGATTATGCTTCTTTTGGCTTATTTTGTGCTTGTTATCTCCATATTGTTTGAAACAAGATCCGAATTTTCAATCATTCTTCATTTTCATTTGAGCAGTTATCGGTATTATGCTTTTTTAAAATATAAACATCGACTTTATTTTTTTTTGCAAAGGACTTGCCTTTTGATTATATATACCTCATTTGTGTACACAGCTAGATGCATTATAAAAGCTCATTTGAATTGCTTAGAGCAATCAGTTGATATTAGCAGTAAACATTCAGCGGTCTCGCATTCCTAAAATTCACAACTCATTTTGATACCTTGCTTATATTTTCAACTGGTTCAACTCCTCCTAATTTAAGGTTTCGCTTTTAGACAGTGGGCAAGTTTATGTTACATGACTGACTAAGTATCTAAACTTGTTGTGCAATCGACCATGATTAGACATAGGAATTAATACTGCAATATCAAGGGAATAAAGGTCAGTATCCAACCGTTCATAATTTGTCCGACACAGTTTGTTTCCTAATTCTTCGTCAAAACCATTGACTGTTTGACTACAACTTTGATCAAAACAGTTTCCGGTAGAATCATGTACCAAATCTTTACTTAATAACCGATGGTGTTAATGAGTTAATATTACGTTCCACTATAATTGCATACAAATGTCAGTCTGATTTAGATATCTGTTATATCTTTATAACAAGGTGATATAATAAGGTTTAATTTTTCTCTTGTAACAATATGTACTTCTTCTTCTAAGTCAATTTATCAAGGCTACATTATTGTAAATAATGAAGAGATACATTTGGTTAAAGTAACACAAACTACTTTTTGATAGACAGTAACACGACAAAAGAATCTTCACTCATTGATATCGGATAAATTTACACTTTATCCATTGTGGTACCAATATATGATTAATATAGTTGAATACAAAAATCGCACTGACACAATGACAAACTATAAAATAATACTTTGTTTATGTTTTATAAAGCAAATGTAAGCTTGACAAATTATCATGTTTTAATGGATACTAGGAAAAACAATACACTATGTATTGTGTTGTCACATTTGTCTATTATTCACATTGTTAGATTGATCGAAAGACAAGAAGTCTAACTTGAGAAGAAAATGTAGTGTAAAAATTATCCATTGATATTTTGCACAGAGGAAATAATAATGGTACGACACACAAAAGGGTACAATAGTCTTACTCTAACAAAACATACCGTCAATGAGGAATATTTTACATCCATGTGTTATCCGTCATCATATTTATCATGCTAAACAGAAATATGTTTTAGTTGGTAATGTCCTTGAAGAATAATCTTCTTGCTCTTATTATACCTTTTTTCCATAACTACTAGTAGTATAATATTAGTAGTAGCAATAATAAAAGCAGAAAAGAGAGCAGTGGTAGTAGTGTTTGTTATCATTGGAGTGATGAATGTGAGCTTGTAGTGTTCATGACTGTTAGCTAAATGAAGCACTCGAAATAGTTTGCTGGGTTACTATTTTGATACATGGTGTTTTTGTTTGTTTTTCTGTTATCTCTGTTGTCTCATGCGATCATGGTATTCGTCCGTTGTATCCATGAAAGCGGTATTAACAGTGCTCAAAATTGCTTCGCAGTAGATTCATCTTATTATCAGTAGTGGTAGTAACCATCTAAATATGCACTAAATTATTGGCATTCAGCAAATGTTGCTATAAACTGTGAATTAATTCAAACCTGTCCCAGTGATCGTTGTTAAGCCGATTTAAATAAATATCACCTTCGTCTTCAAAATAGTTGTCATAACAAATAAAGAGAAACCCTGACACCAAAGGCAGTTGTGATAACATGACCACCCCAACAACTATACATTAAACATAGTTAACAAGTTACCTTATATCCCCATTTTTTTAATTTCCAGAAGAAAAAAAATATAGTAAATAACAGAGGTTTCAATCTAAACCTTATCAATGAATTTTAAAGTTTCGAAAATTTCTTCTGTCAAATTTTATTTCTACAAATATTCAATAGGTCAAAACTAACTATGCACAAAATTAATTATAAGCTATGGTATGTAAAAGGCTATGAAGACACATAAACATAAAATATAGTTAATTGTTTATTTTTTAGCATTTAGATTTGCAATAAATATATATTTTATATGAAAATATGCAATAGATTCACTAAATGAATGGATCGACTATCCATTGTACTGAAGATAACAGAGTGATTACCCAGATATAAAGTGAACAATATATGCATCTTCATACTTATTCTTTTTATGACCATAAACATGACATTTTCAAGATTGAAAACCATTAGAATAACACGTTTTGGTGATTTTGTTACAAATATATGCTATATTTGTAGATATACTTTATAAAAGTAAATAGAGACCACGAGTTAACATATATCGTGTTTGATACCGTAAGATGAAATATATTCGGTGTTAAAGTAGGAAAGAAATTTTATTTTATTGTATACTAAACATGGTCCAGAATCAACGTTCTAAATATTAAACCAATCCCTCTACAAAACATTCTCACCCCACCTCCTTTTTCACTTTCATTGCCTGATCATATAATACACCTGAATTAAGGTAGCGGTAGGATTGGGTTTGCCTCAACTATAGGAGTAAAATACATTTTTGTCACTTTGTAATCTAGGGGAAATAAGTTAAAGAGACGCTAACAGTATCTGGATAAATTTATTTATCAAGGATTTATTCTCTGCCTGGCATATAATGAAGTTTCTGTTTATTTGTTCTAGCTCACATGACACTCGATTTTGTTTTCTGCAGTTACAACATTTGTAGGTACAATCAACAAGCGTCCAGTGGCATGATGGACACATATTTTCGCATTTGAAGATATATGAATATATTTTTCACATATGGAAATAAAGGAAAACTACAATGCGCTAATAAGTCTCTATCTTTAACACTAAGGTACAAAGTAAAAAAAAATAATATTGCATTTTTACAGATGAAGAGATTGTAAAAGGTGTGCATATAAAATACAACTTATATTTGGTTAAACTCGTCAAAAGTAATGAACTTCGATGTACTAAACTCCTAATGCACCAGAATCCACAAGAAATATTGGTTGGCTGCAGGCATTAACGATTAGTATATTGTTTTGGGGTTTTTTGTCTGAAGAGGAAGTAAAATATTTTGCGGGTCTGGTCCCCTAATCCGACAATGGGCGCTTGGAAAACAAGTTTATAAAACAGAAATTATGTCATGGTTGCATTTATTTAGGATGAATGTTTTTGTCATTAAATAATAATATTTGGAATTTGATACAAACACTAGTTCAAAATAACATCAATTGCTTTTATGACAATTGTAATTTGCTTGCAAAAAGAAGGAAGTCACAAAAAGTAAAACGTAACATTTTGATATTTTTAAATTGACTAAACCTTACTTGAAATATGATATGAAATAACCTGAATAGCTATTTAGGAAAGTAAAATTGAAGAAACTTTAAGTGTTCGTAAGTCACCAAAGAAGGTAACTTCACAAGTTTTCCTAAAGTTGAACTTAAGAAACATCTTGTAAAAAACAGTCTTTCATAATTATTAAGAAATCACAAGTAGAAAAATGACATAATGTTATGACTAGTGTGGGAATTTAAGTACATGGTATTGCATTGATAGATGCAACCTTTACTGCTTGGCTGGTACACGTTTTGTGTGCGGAGTCGGTGGTATGTATGTTTCAAAGGCACATGAAAAAGAAACAGTGACTGCAGGTGTAATACCATTAAAAGAATCAACAAAAGTAAATCCATCTACAGAAATGCTGTAAGATTATAAACAAAGTAGTTAAGTTATAATTAAGTGTTCATATAATTTATGCTAACAAACGGCAAGATAAGTCAATAACAAGATATAACAATATGTGTCATACAGCATGAAACTCAACTTGTTACATTGCGCTTTCGAAGCGGACACAAAAGTTTTATATAGTTTTGCCAGTTGTAATGTTTTTTGCAGAAATATTAGCTAATCCCATTTCTTTGAGACAATTTACAAATGAGTATAGAATAGCGCAGTTCAAAAGGATAATTTAGTAAACGTATTAACTAATGAGTTTTAATACTTTTAAACTGTAGATAAATTAGATATGGACCACGATACTATGTGTAAGCTGATAAAGTATAATTTAATCAAGAATAATTAAATTTGTATTTTGTCAGTTCGATTTTCAGCAATCTGATTGGCCATGAACTTTTTTTCGGGGAGAGGGGGTGACAACTATAACTTAACTTAATCGACGACATTGCTTGCATTAGGAGTTTACGAAAATATCCTGGATAGACTTTCACGATTAATATCTCGAAGACGCAACGCTGCTACAACACCAGAACCTCGGAGATTGCAACGAGCTGCAGTAAAATTACAAATGCAGCTGCGAATCAACAAATACAAGACCTGGTGTAGGGGTAAGCCACTAAAGTAACCAGTTTCTTCCACGCGAGACGGCATGACTTCCGCAAACAACCAATCAACAGTGGAAGCAAACAATATTCCTGAAAATTTAATAGCGGGTAGGCGGTTAACCCACCGCGGTCGTAGTTGTGAACAATCACGAGTATAATCAAATGTTCAAACATATATCAAATCTCCCGTATTTGACATGGACGCACCGGTGTTGAATTGGTAAGTGATTGTCATTATTCTTATTATGACTCATGCGAACCAGTTAAGCGTGTTTTTGTCAACAACGGTGTGCTGGTTCTGTACGAAGGTGCTAAATATTTCATTGATGGAAAATAGTCCCAAAAATAAATATTTCAAGAACTGTAATGTTTCTGCGACTATGCTCGGATTATCAAGATGATTATGTGCGGTCCGAATACCATTTAACGATGTTCTCGAAAGACACTACCTAAAATACCGATGGGAGACATTACTGCTCATGGGTTACAATGTTTGCCACCTCGCTGCTGAATCTGCTGCTAAGATAGCAGGAACAATAGATACATCAGCAGCCTTTGATGCTTCATTAACTGCTGAGATCCAAACCACGACCTGGCATTTCCAAAGCGTGAATCACAAATCATGGACGGTCAGTTAGAATCATTGAGTTTTATAGATGAGATAATGGTGTTTGCTTTTACGTGGCATAATAACACTGTAACATTACGGGAATTGATAACTAAATTGAGAGCGTCTAGATAACAAAATGTAATGCAGGATATGGCAGACAATGACATATGTTTAGGGCATACGAAAGGAGAGTCTCAGTCGTTATCTCCGTTGCCTAGTAAGGTGCAGTAAATAAAGAAAAGCTGTCAGATCTGAGGAAACCATCTATTATAATGGTAGATGCTTCTGATATCAGCACCGGCTCAGTATTATTGCAGAAATATGAAAATGAAAAATTATATTGTTGCCTACGCCGTTATAAAACTATTACCAAAGAAAAGTGTTACATATGTGGAATTTACTTACTTGAGTGTTTGCTTTAAATTATTTTAATTTGTTTTTATATAATTGAATGTTAATATAATGATAAATTTATTCACTAAATCTGAGCTTTTCTTGGAAAAATCTGTTTTGTTTTGACCTGACCTTGGTTCATAAGCTTGTAAAAACAGTGGAAATAATAGGTCGTATTGAAGGTCATATTTCGCTTGCGTGATGGCTCTTTTTTGTAAAAACCCCTTTTAAATTTAATTTTATAGTAAAGATTTGTTTAGTGGAGTTAGGTTCTTCCATAGCGTACGTTTTGTTTTTTTACTGCGCTGTTAGGAGAGAATGATCACGTGACCCATCACGCGGGTCTGAAATTGTGTTTTCAGTTTGGTTAAAATTGAGTTCATAGGATTTTATAGTCAGCTGTAAATAATAACTTAAGGCTGAAATGTATTCCTGTTGTTGTCATTTGAACCGAGTTGTTTATTTAAGATAATTTATTCACCCTGGAAAATACTATATTTCATTGAAATTCTTGGACAAAGACATTCTGTGAAAATGATTTGGAATTCTAAAGCTGGAATTGTATTCTTGATTCATAAAAATCAATGAGGAACTGTTGATACATCAGCAAAATTCTGCATACATCTGACGTCATCGTTTACAATCTTGGACCTTCGTCGGGGATTGAACTTGGATTCATTTCTGACATTTTAGTGATATGACATACTTTTAGATTAGAGGATTAAATGTTGGATTATATTCACAAACTGAAATTCCTTATTATATTTTAATGTGTTTTCTAGAGTAATTAATTAGTTTTGTTAAAATTTACAAAGCAATTTACAATTGACTATAGAACAAAAACTCATAAAATAATATGACTATGGGAGCGGTGTAATTGGTCTCACAAGGTGAGACTCTCATGCATTAAATATCTTACTAAAACTCGGTGTGATTTTTAAGGACTGGTGCTCAAACAGATATTTAGCGTGGCCACATTAAATATTTTAATTAATTTTAGTATTTTGAATAATATTGGGAAAGTTGTTGTAACTACATCAGCTTGGAAATATACTCTGGGATGTAAAGGTTTCCTTTTCCTTTATTTTAGTCTATGTAGATAAGGAGTTGTATTTGAGGATTCTATTTTATTCACTACTATTCATTATAATAGATTGTTTTTCACAACTTACGTATTACATTGCTTATACATTATATAATATAATGTGTATCAAATATGTTGACTAATTAATTATTCAATATACAATAATATTATGTTGTAGCTTATTTGTACAGATTACTTGCAACGTAAATAGTACATATTTTCATTGTCTATATTTCATAATATCTTAGGCTGGGATTAATTTAGAAAGAAATACGAATGTGACATGAAAATAACACATGAGTAAACCTTTAGAAGATCGCAATGTATATAGCAGTCACTCAGTGTAATTTACAAATATTGTATAATTAATCTTACATTATGACTCAAAATGACCCTCATTTTGTAGCCGCTTCCACCTCTGGAAAGTCCACACGGAGTTGGATCAGATAAATGGACATTGTACTAGCCAGGAAATCCTGCCACAAGGGTGGACAAACCGTTGACGTCATAAGAACGTCGGGACGTGGGACCCCGGCCTGTAAGAAGTACAGAGTATTAAACTGTACAATAGAAAAGCCATTGAAAGGCGCACCAGAAAGTGAAATAGACATTGGATTGCGTACCTATACAATGAAGAACATTTAAGAACGGTTTAATTGGAGTTAAGACATTTCTTACTATTGTGTAATATTTGTTTTAGTTCATCATATTGGTTGAATTGAATCATCTTAATTTCCTGTTAGTGTTGTCTCTATATTCTTAAAACTAACACTGCAGCTATCTATTCCTCCAGTCTGTAACAGACTCAGCCAGAAAAAGTCCGAAGATGGTAGAATAAGAAAGTGGTAACGAGGAAACATTCATACATATTGAGGAAACAAAAAGTTAACGTCGGCTATGTACTGTTGGTACATTTAGTTCATATATA
>QKMX01054155.1:0-12883 GCA_003401595.1 Venustaconcha ellipsiformis
TTTTAAAGCTATGTTATAAATCCAAATCACACACATACACTAATATAAGTGGCAATAATGCATAATCTGATCATGACAAGAGTGGGCTATAAATTACATGCCATAATTACAGAAAAATATGAAAAACGTAGATTTAGTTTTGCTAATTACCTGCAGTTAAATTTTGTTTTCACAATTTGGCTAAATCCATTTCGATTAGTACGAGCGTACAGACACAATAGAAATTGATAAATCATTTATGCGTAACTCACATTGACTAGTCTATATGTCTACAGTATCTTTTGGGAATACTCGTAAACTCTACAAATCATGAATGTTGTACTATCCTTGAACCAGACATTTTTCATCCCTTAACAATGTTCTGGTGCAACATGTTTTGTAGTTTAGCAAAATACCTCTCCTCCAACATTTTTCAGACATATAACATCCATCAGTCACATTGATCAAGTCTGTTTATTCTGATATCTGGTGCCATTTATTGTCTATTTAAACTGTTCCAAAACATATATAGTTTCAAAACAGAAAGAATATATGACAAGTGGTTTCACATTCAAGTAACCTGTCTGCATTTTTGGAACTGTTTCATGAAAAATGCATGCAAAACTTACCATATTTACAAGCACTGTGAATTCTATAAGATTCTTTTTCAATGTTATTGAATAATAAAGATCTTTTCTTAAATATTAAAATATTTAAATATTTCAGTAAAACATTTTATTCTGTAATGTCCATTTTATTCATTTTTCCTAACATGGTATATAAAGTGCATGTTGAAGTAAAAAACGATTTTGTGTTGCATTTACCATTGCAAAAATATATGTCATGGATTTTTCGCTAACAAAAAAGGTTCGTGTTTCCTGCTAATATAAATGGTACAGTAAACGAACATGAGAACAACAAATTTGACTTGAATAGTCAATACTCGTTTCAGGGCCACAAAAGTGAAGCTAATATGGCGCTAGTTCAACCATATATTTCTATCATACTTTATTTATTTGAATTGTAGTATGTATTTATTTTTCTCATCAAATATTTCTTAAATAATGCTGCTGTTGAGGAAACTTACTGACCAGTTAATATCGTCAGTATCTGAAAACTAGCGTGTTAAGTTGCGAGAAAAATGGTGCATGAACCATCGACAGGCTCAAAGTTAGGACAGTCTAGCTTTAAATATCGTCACTGATTCTTAAATAGGTCATGCGAGAAAGTAGAGAAGTGTCCTCCCTTGTATTATTATATCGTATATACAATGACAAGTAAATTGTAGGCAGCAATATGAGCCCATGTGATGATGAATAAATGCAGACATGACACGAGCCTCGAACTGTTAATTGTTATTCTTTGTCTCGATCTGAACTTGGCAACTATTTAACTGTGCCCGGTTTTTCATTTTATTTCCCAAGTTCTTATCAACATGCGGGTACCAGAGAATCTAGGTATTCGATGGAATCTTAACTTGAGACCACCTTGCAAGAAATATTTTAATGCAATTTGAGAGCTTTTGATAGGTCATCATATGACAGTGTCTCTGTGAAAAAGTGTTGGAATTTTTTACGTATGTATGTATGATTGTTAATGCACATAAAAGGTGTAAATATTTCAGATGTGCTACCATGGTGTTTTTCTCCTCCATGGCTAATAAATGCAGAGTCTTGAGACCCTGAATTCACACAACTCAGAATTCTACTCATTATTTACCTAATACTTTGTCTCACTCTAAACTCATGCGGCAGAAATTATAGTTCTGTTGACTGATGTGAAAAACATTAGCTGTTACATTTTACAAAGTAAAATACTGACAGAGCTGAAAATTTTAACGCAGCTACAACCAGAAGGTTTGTAGTTATCTGATGTCAAAATTACTAAGTAAAGAATAGGAAACAACACCAAAAATTAAAGAGTTATTCTTGTTCATGAATAATTCACTCAATTTTAAGCACGTCTTGGTAGAGTAATCCACTGTGCAAATGTACAATCCACAAAATTAACAGAAGCATACATAGAATCAAACTCTTTTAAATCACTTTATAAATTCTGACAATGTATAATACATCCACTGTTATTTTATTTGCAATTTGTCTCTAAAGTTGTCATAAGAAAAGCCTTATTAGTACTGTCATCATCATTAACGTCTCCAAAATGTTCATCTTTACAGATCAACACATGTTCACTGTTGTTCTGATTAACAAAAATACGATGAAACTTAAAAGATTGTAATATCATTTTGTGCTTTTTTTCAATGTGCCAACTGCAGTATGTCAATAGGAATATATAACCCAGTCAACCATAGCTTGTTGACGGCAGTATGTCACTAGAAATATATAACCCAGTTAACCATAGCCTGTTGATTGCAGTATGTCAGTAGAAATATATAACCCAGTCAACCATAGCCTGTTGATTGCAGTATGTTACTAGGAATATATAACCCAGTCAACCATAGCCTGTTGACTGCAGTATGTCAATAGGAATATATAACCCAGTCAACCATATCCTGTTGACTGCAGTATGTCAATAGGAATATAATACCCATAGTATGCATGCTGGCAGGCTTTCTCTGCCTGTTGACGCTTTCCCTCAATGATGTTAAAATAGCCATAGTCTCGTGTAGTCTATCCAGCTGCAATGGAGATTACTTGTAAAATGTGTGTTGATGCTCACATCAAATGTCTGCGTCTTTCATGTACAGGGATTATTGCTGCAACACCATTTCCATATCACAAATGTTTGTTCACGTTATCATTGATGCGTATCCTGAATGAGTCCATCACCGTTATTTTTCTCTCTTGGTGAATGGCAAATATATTTATTCAATCCATAGGTCAGTGCTCACTAATGTCTCATCCTTCCTTCCTCCCTTTCTCTTCTACCGTGATAAAACATCCTCTTATTGTTTTATGGTCAAGATCTCCCTTTCTCATCACAATAATCATCATGGTTCAAATAAATATTAATGTGTCTCTTCTCATGGCCAGTTGTATAAATGCAAATGGATTTTCTTCCTATTTTGTCCACTGCTTTCTCTGGCACAAGACCAATGAACCAAAGCAAGTCATCCAAGACAATAATAAATTATCATCAAAGTTGTCTTGTTACACCTGTCCTGTATGTAGAATGAAGCTATCTTCTATTCTAAATCATTAAGTAAACATCAGGCAATAGGTCTTGTTCCTTATCATTAATAGGTGTTTTCATATATGAAACACAATGTTTTAGTCCAACATAGACTCCTATACGAAAATTCTTTAGAAACAAGCTCCTTGGTAGATCCCCTCTACAATAACTGGAATTTATGATCTTACTTATATGAAACTGCATGCAAACGCTTTTAACGTTCTAGTTAAGCTGTAAAGAGAAGTCTATTGTCATGTGTATATTCACCAAAGTTTGCGAAAGTTTGCTTTTCGCACCAGCAGGTCTCATTCCATGGTGTTTGGCATTATTGAAATTTTCTGCAGGTCTCATTCCATGGAGTTTGGCATCATTAAAATGGTGTGAGGGTCTCATTCCATGGAGTTTGGCATGGTTAAAATGTTCTGCTTCTGCAATAACTTATAACTTGGGTTAGATCCTTGCCCCAAATACCTGCTACATGCAAAGTTTGATAATAGTAGTGTGGTGGATATATTGCGTTATTTTTTGTCAATGAACTAGTGAACAGATGACAAACTTACAAACTGTCAAACATCATCTTAGCATATGTCAATCATACAATTGATTGCTATAGCTTGGCATTTTATGGCACAGCAAAAAGTGAAAGTCAATAACTGTAAAGGTAATCTGTGTACCTTGCCCAATGACATACAACTGACATACATATGACCTGAGCTGATCCAACAGCAAGATCTGGACCCACAATCCTTAGGTCAGGAAACCAGACTGATAAGTACAGAGTCATGGTGACTCCTGTCATACATACAAAAACAGATAAAAGAAAAGAAAAAGGAAAGAAAAGATGAACAACCAACAGGTATTTTAATGCATTAATCACACTCATAATCTTGATTACTGTATATATTTGCGGATAAGCCAAATGAGGAAATAATAAAGGCCTGGAAGAAGGTGGAAGCTTATCCGTGGGCCAATGTCTAAAATTGACAAGTTTAAGTCTTATTGTTGACTACTGTAAATACTGTAAATCTTGTGACACAAAAAAAATTGTTTTTTCGGTGATCCGACACTTATTAAACTGTTATCAAGTACTATGATTGATTTTGTTATTCCTTTGCATGTCCATAGTTTCTGATTTGATTTCTCCAACACAAAATTAAATAAAGGTATATACATTCTTCATAATTCATAGGCCAACTGAGTTTCCCCGGGAGACCAGTCTATCCAGCTGCAATTAAAATCCTTGTGCTAAGAGGGATTTTTGACCTGGTGGATACTCCATTTTATTGATGTGTAATTGTATTTCATTCCATAATATTAGCACGATTACTATAGTTTTGGCAACCAGGGTGTAAGGCATACCTGTCAATTTTTCAAAAGCCAAGTAAGGAGACTGCATAAAAAATAGATAGATTGTAATCTAAAATCAGGACGTTTATCATGCTATTTTTAAGGCCTTGTTTCACTAAATAATGTTCGATTCTCGAGTCTAATATGGGTAAAATTCGCAAAGAAAGGCGCGTTTTCTCCATGTGGCGCGCCTTATATCCCCCGCCCCTGATGTGCCCTATTTTCATATTCTGGTCAGCTGTGGCCACACTGCAGAACATCTAAAGGTTAGTCTTAAATAAACAAGCAGAAAGCTAGCATGACCGGTTAAAAGTTAATCCTTATCAATGCAACTATTTTGTGAAAATGACTGGCCCTCCAATTCCAAGAAACCATGTTCTACACTACTGTGTTTAACGCAAGCACCAGTAATTGATTGGCACATAAAGGATTGCCAGTTTTGTTGAACTGAAGGTACGTAAATAGGCAGCCTCACATTACCGTACATATGGCAACTATTTTCCATCGTATCTCCGACCTAATTAAATTATTGTCAACTAGTAAGGCATTTAGTATTCTGAATTAGTTTTTTGAAGACACATATGCTGCATGCTATGTATTTTCATTCTTTCTTTTAATGTAACAATGGTAATTAATGTTCGTATATGCACTATAACAATGTCAAGTGCTCGCTCGTGTACGTTTCTTTGGTGGGAATGGAGTTAGAGCATTCACGGTCGGTGATCATAATTGGGATTGATATTAATTGCCGGCAATTATATTGTTGTGGGGGGTTGTTCTGGTTTATTTTTTATTTTTGTCTTGTTGTAAATGAAAACCATTACAAATTTACGTGAATAATGTTTAAACGTAACATCGTATTTAGTGAAGAAGCAAATTCTTTCTAGTAAAGTAATTTCGTCACGACAGTATTAACATAATCCATACCGTTTTGACTTGTACCCCGAAAAGGTAACAAAAACAGCACAAATCACCTTTCATATGTTTCTTTACCCTAGTGGAGCAGGATTCAGGCCTTCAAATTATGTTGCCTATGGCTACAATACATATATTTTCAATGGCTAATAAAAACGACATGAGAAGGTTTCTTGAAAGATCAGCGCTGTTCCAGTAAAATATACTTGGGACCCAGGGAAGGCACTTTTAATGTGGGTGGTAGCATATATATGGAATTTAGAACTTTATACTATTCTATATGAACTCTGAGTAATCAGGGTAACCAAGCATATATTTTTACTGTGCCTTCTCTGGGTATTTTCAAATGGATTAGTCTACATGTTGTGTACTTTCTCATTAAAAACATGGTCAATGGAAGACATTTTTTTCTTAATATTTTCTTAAACAAAAATAACACTGATTTATAATGTTTAAAGCAATAAACAAGGCTTGTTATTGCTTTCGGAGCTGCCAACCATCCAGACTAGCAACTGGTGAAAAGAGGGATACAAATTAATGAAACATTATTCCATGACAAAAGCTCCATCCACATTGATGGTCAGTACTGCATTATATGAAAATCCCAAAATGGAACTAAAATATTATATGCTCTCATTACATGTACAATCTTATTTGTAGCACAATTTACAGATATACACAATCTTCATGTAATTTGTTCATGATATGATAGTGTAGCAGTCTTGAACTTCCTCGACTGGGCTATGGTAAATTTGTTTTTGTTGCAAATTTGCAGCACGTAAGGAGGCACTAATGCTTGTCTTATTTTTCCTTACAATAGGAAATACTGTATTACTGTCACTGTTGCTGATCTCCAACTGAGAAAGGTAGGTTATTATTCAAAGGAATACTCATAACCAATGCTTCCGCAATGGTAACTTGTAGTACTCGAGCATGTGGCTTAAACTTCTGTGTCATATATGTACTGTAGAATAATATTACAGTAAAACCTATAATGAGAGACCGCCCATTCTGCCAACAAAAATAAGTCTCTCAAGACAATTTGCAGCACGTAAGGAGGCACTAATGCTTGTCTTATTTTTCCTTACAATAGGAAATACTGTATTACTGTCACTGTTGCTGATCTCCAACTAGGAAAGGTAGGTTATTATTCAAAGGAATACTCACAACCAATGCTTCCGCAATGGTAACTTGTAGTACTCGAGCATGTGGCTTAAACTTCTGTGTCATATATGTACTGTAGAATAATATTACAGTAAAACCTATAATGAGAGACAGCCCATTCTGCCAACAAAAATAAGTCTCTCAAGACAGGTTGTCTCTCATAGAAGGTTTGTAAAATAAGACCAGTATTAGAAAAATTTCAAGAAATATAACCACGAACACTGTACATATCTTCTTTTCTTTATTAATAGTTCTTGCTAAAATATTTTATGCATTCGTCCAAAAACAAAATTATATACGAATATAGACTTCTATCATCAAACGTGAAATTACATTCTCATTTAAGGATCACATATTTTAGCATATCAAACAGTTTCTGAATTACTCATTTTTCTTTATAACAGCCTCAATTTATTTTGCTGACGTTTAAACCGCTTTTTGCGAATGGTCTCCTCGTTTTCACTTTTTCAGTTACAATGTTACAATAATTTTTCCTAGCCTTAAAATTTATCTCGTTTTAGTTGGATGTTTGTCGATTGTTATTAAGATTAAAGGTGGTGTTAAAAGTATTAGTGCTCAGTTGTAATATTGAAGGTAAAGACCGTTTCGACGGGACAGTTCGAACATATGAAAACTCTAAACATTCGCCTTGCATATCTAACAATTAATGAAAGGAAAAGAAACAGTTATCTCATCCAGAAACGGAACCATTTACTCAGAGGCAAAACGTCAACGGCTACATTCAAAGATGACATACATGTATTAACTCTGTAAGCAAAATGTGTAACACAGTCGCATCAGCTTGAATAGACGACAGCTTTGTTAATCGGATGTAGCCACTTAACATGGGGGGAAGAACAAACATAACAAGTCTTGAACACTATCAATCGAATCCAGAAAACAATTGTCTTTTCCTGTTTTAATAGACTGTGACCTTATTCACGCCCTGCAATATGGAATGACTCAAGATACAATATTCTTTTTGTTTATTTTTTATCAGAACAATCGATACAAATCAAGTGCTCGTTGTAACAATTGATTATATATAGGTCAGTTAAGTCGGGAAGCAGGGTAAGTGCAGGAATGATTAGTTTGGTTTACTGCTTTGTACTCTCCATCGTTTCTCTCACGAATACGAAAAACGGAGAACAACACATGGAGCATACCGACTAGGAAATGATCTACATATACTTTAGTTTGGTTTACGAGAGAAACTATAAAACAATCTTTGCACAGCTAAAATAATTTAGAAATCGGTAGCCAGATTATTTTTTTTTTAATTTAATATTTAGAAAAGTATGAGCGGGCATTCTTACAGGGATTAAATAAACGTCGATGGAATTCATCCTCGCTTTTGCGATGCTGTCGACTCTAGCAGTATCGAAATGCATATTTTCCCAAGACTTTGCGGTCGCTGGTCGCGTTCAGAAGGTGATCGCTCAAAGCAGAGCGTTTATATAATGAAATCGATCCGTGCAATACAATTGTGGTCGGAGATAATACGTGGTCACTCATAGAATAGGTCGCTCATAGCACTTTTTGCCGTATTATATAGTGCTAGTTTGACAGGTAAATCGTACGCCTAAGCAAAGGTATGATCCCGGATATACATTCACGATTCTCAAACTTGTGGCACACTACTGCAAGAAAATTATACTGTACATCGAAGTTTCATGGCTTGAATGCAAGGCCAATATTTTGTGTACTCCAATCATTGCCTTACATTTTGTGGAATGCAGTGACAACATTTTAAGTGTGGTGTAGCTTAATTACAAAACGGTATTAATCCAGAAGATAAAACATCAAAACGTTACTGATTAGAGGTGTCGGCGTATGAGCAAAAAACTATGCAAATTACGCTATATGCTGATATTTCAAAATCTCTGAAATTCTTTCACTGGATAAAGTTGTTTTCATTTTGTGTCTGTTTAAAAATTATTGAAGTTGCTATGAGTATAGACATGCTCCATTTAAAAAAGATCAGTTTGGCCGCAGTGTTCATCACGAGTATTTATATAACTTTGGTCCTAAATATAGTTTATATATTTCACTATCCTTGCTACAGATCAAGCTGAAACAACTGAATATAGTTCTACTAAAATCGCAACAAAACAATACGGGACCATTCTCGGCATAAGGGAGGACTGCTGCTATCATGACTATCACTTAATGGGATAATGTTATGTTATTTCTAATTTAATCCAACTAAGAATTCGGGAATTCATGACTTTTTTGCATAAAGCGTGAATCTGTGAATAGCTATCCATAGTCATTAAATTCACGCCAACATCACGAGGAAATGCAGGACTATGCTTTAATTCATTCTACTTTGATCAATATATCTAATGATATATTCATAGTTGGGTACATGGAATTCATTCTATAAAACTAAAATGATTATGCAATATTTCAACAGCTGACAAGGCGACAATTAGTTGTAAATGTAAACTTTAATTTCAAAAATATGTATGATTACGAATCCTAATATCCTTTTCACACTGTTAGACTACATTTAAGAACTACACCTTCTGAAGCAATACACAACAAATTAACAAAAAATGAATCAAGGTTTCTAGAAATGCTACTTTCAAACTATACTTTCCAAAAGTGACCGCCTTGAAGATCCCTTCTTTGAAGTGGAGTAGAAGAGAAAACACGACTAACTTCTGCTGGAGTGGAACTGTCTCAAGTTCGGGAGTTGCAGAACTACTTCCATATACATCAGACAGAACCTTGTATATGTGCTGCAATGTTACCTTTTGGGGGGAACATATAGTCCAGAATTCTTGATGGGGCTGTTAAAATCTGAGACAAATTGATATTTTCAATAATGATTGTTTAAAAAAAAATATTTACAAAGAATTCACTGCTATTTGCATGGTACTTATTTTGTAGATTTAATGGTTGATACAAACACAAACTTATCAATGCTAAACAGTTGTCATGAATGCGAGTTTGCAGGCGCGTATCTTATTGGGGAGGGGGGTTAGTAGTAAAACCAATATCAATAATGGTCTAACCAACAACGATTATGGCTTTTTCCACCTTTCTTTTACAAGCAAGAAAACGGCTGGAGTTGGAATACAAATGTCCTGAATCATTTTGTTTTCTGGTAGGAGGTGGTGGATTCTATTCAGAACAGAGCTTGAAAAGCTGACACAACAAAATGATTATCGAAGTTCTTAAAGCATTCAGGATAGCTGAATGACCTCTTTTTGGAAGATGTATCTATCACAACTTAGTTACGTTTATAAAGTGAATAACAATCACTAAATTTAGCTCAGACTTCAAGAATTATTAAAAAAGGGATATAACTCCATCTGTAAATAACAATCTTGAAAGTCTGGACAGATGAAGTAAATAATACTTGCAAACAATATGAATTCAATCTTTTGAGAGCTGTTCCATTTAAACATACTTGGTATCCAGAGAAGGCAGTTTTTAAAATATATTCCAGAGTACTTACATTACAGAGTTCATATTAAAACAAGAAAATTCTAAATTGCATATATGGGTGAGGGCCCCACTTTAAAGTGACTTTCTTGGTTCGCGTGTATATTTCAGTGGAACAGTCCTGAGAGGTAGAAGTTAATTTTTGCAGTTATTATGTGGCATAATGCGGCAAAAAGCGGCAAAAAGTGCAACTTGTAAAACATGTGATCTGTATATTACGTGCTAGAATAACAGCACAAATAGAAAAGATGCATTTTTAATATTAACCTGGTTCTGCAGCTGGTCAAACTCCTTGTCACAGAGACCAAAATGTATATCTATTAAAACAATATAACAAACACGAAATATACTGAACAATTATTTCCATTTCAGCACTCACTTTAACTAGTCTGAATGATTCTGGATTGGAATTCTGCAATGATCATTGTCAGGTTACAGAGTTCTATATTACATTAGTCTCATAATCTTCTGTTAAAGTTTGTAAATCGGTATTGATTTGTCACATTTTCTGATCTAGTATGCTTTGAAGTTTGAAAATATCCATCTGCTCGAGCATTTTCCGTCACATAACATCCACAACACACAATGTTATGGGTTTCACGTAACATCTGGTAACATTTTCTTTAAAATTATAGACTGGTTCACTAAGTAAATAGCTTATCAATAAAAATAACCAGTTAATCAAGGTTCACCTTCGAAGAAATACGTCATTTTTCTTGGAAATGGTCCTTATACAGTTGCTTTAAATAACAAATAAGTAGACATATGCAGCAGTCACCTGCTTAAGAGTATTTTCAAACACATGACCGGAATAAAAAAGATGATTATAAAATTGACAAGCAACATCTTAGTGCTTTATTTTTATTTTATTTTGTAATGTAGCAAGAACATGTAATCTATATCCAGAATAGCAGAAGCATAATTTACTGTCAAAGCATATTATTACGACAAAAGCATAAAGGTTGGCATTAATGCACTGTATTTTTTAATCATTTTTTGCACAAGTCTGCTGATATTTTGCAAACTTTGTCAGATAATGAAGAAATCTGGTTATGTCATCCATATCCGAATTTACATTGTTAGGCAAAACATGTTGCTTATGTCCACTTAAACTTAAGGTCAAGCAAAGAGTTATCTGTTCAAAAAGACAAATGGACCTATTTCCCCAATGAATGAAAATTTGATTACTCATGAATTAATTCACTTTATTGCATCCAAGGATTAGAAATTAATTTGGAATATTTATTCAACTTCAAAATTTACCTGCTGCAGAGAGCTGATGCATTATTTTTACTTTTGACATCACTACACGTTTAATAGCTCGCCTGCAAAAATCAAATGCCTTTCTGGCAATCTCTGCCACTGCAGATATTTTTCTTGCACAAAACATCACAACACTGTGTTTCATCACAGCCACTCCTTCTTCCAGCTGAAATCCAAAATAAAGTATTTTTGTCCCTCTTAAAAGCAGATGCAAGACTGATATTGAAGTGGATAATTTGAGTTATACATTTGCTTGATTAGGATTAGAAACAAATATATTACAATGATATTCAATTATATATCTTTTTTAAATAAACAAATTAAATAGAAGTTTATCCTCAGCTATTCTAGCAGAATTTTAAACAAAACACAAATTGAAACTAACATCATCCTTTTAAAAAATTAAATAGCTCTTCATAATAATGACTTTGAAGTTGACTTGATGCTAATTTACACAAGATGAACTCAACATTCAGAACTACCAACCCTAACAAGATAGTCTCAGTAAGAAATTAGAATTTTTTCTAAGTCTGACCAGTTTTCAGCAAGGTGTAAAACATCAAAAACTGCTATAGTAAAGCTGGCAAAAGCACATAAAAGTTGGTACTTGAAACATGTGATGATTGTAGATATCATGATCAGATGAAAAGTTTGTACATGTAAACTTTTTTATTTCACTAGAACAGGTGCACAAACTTCCGTTTCAAACCCTATACAGCTCAATGGCTTCTAGCTATATCTAAGCTTAATGTAATTCTTGGAATTATTTTCCATTTCACATGACAGGCTCAAATTTACATATGATGTCCAAGACACGTAATTGTGTCCCTTGCCCGTTATATTTACAAGAATTTGAATATTCCTTTTTATACTTCTGTGATGATTATTAACACTTTTTAAGAGACTTATTTTCACTTTCATCTTCAAGATGCATCACTTCCTGGACACAATTATGTTTTACTACTGTAATCAACAATTTGATAATGCAGATGCTTCACATGAACAAACGTGAGGTTTAAAGTGGCTTAGATACTGCTGTAAAGTTAGTCTGGCTTTCTGACTAACTCCACTAAATCTAATATGAAATCTGTTAGGATGAACCAATTATCTGGATTTTAAGGAACAATCATTCTGAATTTGCATTTATTCTGTAAGTCCGTATTTTAAGAGTAATTGTTAAGAGATTTGCAGCAAAAATTGTAAGTGTTGGCAGGTCTGCACATTTATTGCTCTTAAAGGTCCTTCTTCATATCATTCACAAAACTGCTACAATAAGTTTGATATTTTAAACAATTTATTTGTGTTATATTATAACTATAGAGAATTTATATTAACTATTGAAATATTATATGAAAAATTTCCTTTACAAATATTTTCAATTTTCATTAGGGGTACAATATCCAAAGGAGACACTAACTAGCAGGCATAAATATATCATTAAATTTGTTTTGCCTCTCTAGTTATAAAAACTAAAACGACTGGACAATCTATATATACATTGGTACTAATTTTAGTAAGACAAACTTTTGTTACCGTTAGTATTAATACAAACGATATTCAGCAACAGAGAATGCAAACTATTCCGTAAGGCTATCAGGTATAAATATATCATTAAATTTGTTTTGCCTCT
>QKMX01054186.1:0-10545 GCA_003401595.1 Venustaconcha ellipsiformis
TGTGTGTGTGTGTGTGTGTGTGTGTGTGTGTTCGTTCATTTCATGATGATCATGTGTACAGTCTTGACCAGTGCATGATACTTGTTACTTGTACACTAGCTATCACCTGACTGCTTATAGTAAATATGTCCATATTATTCTGGTCTGAATTTTCTTGACATAAAACAGATGTTAGTATAAAAGAAAGCTGATACAATTCACATGATATCATATACAAGATAATAAAAAGAAACAAACTGCTGTGAACATTTCCATAGTTAAATTGAGTATGAAATCGATTAAACCAGTTTCGAGATCAAGGGTAGTTTTAGAATGACACACTTGGAGGACTCAGTTAAAATAATACTTCAAACATAGTAGCTATTTTATCATGTAAGAAATTCGTGTCATGTGACATTTGCAAATGGTAATTGACAAACAGATGGCATATTTATAAAATACTACTGGTACAACTTTCTATTTCCAAGACAAGTTTTATGGCAAAATTAACCCAGAGTACAGAAATCAAAGACAAAGATGGATTGATCTACATTACTAGCTATGCCAATACATATATTAGGAGAGAGAATGTAGATCTTTTGATTATTTCATATATAGGAAGATCTACTAAAAATAATTAGAGAATTGATTGTCATCATTTGATCCATCAGTTTAATTTACATTATTAAACTTGCTACCTCAAAAAACCCCAACAAACTGAAAACAAAGCAATAATTTATGCATATTTCTGGTCAAGTCTGACAGAATTTTTTTCATTTAGTCTGGTCATTTAACAGGTCAGTGAGGATGATAATTAAAGTTAGAAGTTCTTGCTTATAACTATTTTCCTTTTACATGTAATTAAAGATTAGATTACACACATTTTATACTGAATATCAAAGGTCTTGTTGAAAAGGAAATGCTGTGAGGGATTGATGTAAATTCAGCAGGATTTTATCCAAGTCTAGGTTATCAGAATTCACACCTGTGTTGCATTGTGGCTAGAAGCTACAAAATGTTTCACCAACTGTGCAAACATAATAAAATAAAAAAGATTCCTGAAGGGCAGCATTTATTTGACATGACCATCAGTTGAAAACATAATGAAATAAAACAGATTCCTGAAGGGCACTATTTGTTTGACATGACCACCAGATGAACTGAAATGGATGTTGACTATGTTGACATATTGCTAGCTGGACCTTGGTCAACAGGTGCCTATAATTATCTCTTGAAATATTTTGATCATTGTTTTTTTTTCTCACAGTTCACAGTTGTTTAAATGCTGTAACCATAGGGCACATTAGTTTGTTGTAATTAATGCATCTAAACTGAAGACTATAAAACAATTGATTATTTGTTTTATCAACTTTATCTGGGTAATATTAAATCTTTGAGTGCAAAGACTAATGAGCAGAGCAGCATAGTTCACATAATTTAAGACATAGTTCAGTGTAAGCATTGTGTCCATTCTAGTTTTTTGTTCTGTTCCTCCAAAAACAATATGGCAGTGTATGCCAGGTTTTATGGGTAAGTGACATCAAATTCTATTTATAGCAACAAGGTTAATCCATAACCTGCCCTATTGTTCCAACACTTTATAGCCAAAAAAAAACAAGACACACTAAGTCAGAAATGTAATTTCCTGAATTTACCAAATATAATATTTTAATTATTATCCTAGTTCCATAGTCTATGCTGTTTTTACCTTGTGTAAGACAGTCCCTTGTACATGTAATATGTGCCTGTCATAGCTAAATTGTGTGTCCTCACAAATACCAGACTATTACCATGCTCCAAGACTTCAGGACCTAATCAGAGAAAATTTCATCATTTGACTTGTCTGGAAAAACCCATCAGTTAAATGTTTTGTATTTATAAGGTAGTGCTTAACTGTAAATAATGTTTAGCCCAGAAGCATTTATTTGATGGCCTTCCATGCACCTTCTGGTATCAGTCAGTGCTAATTTGTTATCACTGATCGCTGTAAACTACAAATCTTTATAGACACATTCATCCCAAAGTCTAAATGGTCTGAAATGAAAACAATGTAATGAAAACGATGACCTTGGACATGCAATGTGTTTACAAGGCCGTCATTTTTAAAATGTTGCGATAATTTAAATTCTCTGAAATGGATGGTTGTGTCAACTGTGATGTTTTAATGAAAATGGTGCCAGTTGTACATCCAGTATTGCATAGACAATTTCAAAATCTTGCTATCATGAGTCCCTAAAGGAGGTGTTTTTTTTCTGATGTGATTTTCATGAAATCTCTTCTCTAGCGCGATCTCCTAAAATTTTGCACAATATTGGAAATGCTGTTTCAATAAGTACAGATGGCTATACCAGTATTATTTTAAAAGTCCTTTGCTTTTGTCAGATATATATAGTTGTTCCTGTATTCAATATGATTTTGATGCAAGCCCCAAAAAGATTATCTTGATGGCCATCCTGCAAATCTTTGTGTCTACTTCTTCTGAAAGGTTGGTGTTTCACTAATAGACTGCCAATGCATAACTAGTTCTAATTTAATGTCGGCCATGGCATGGAAACCATCATGAAAAGCTAATGTCCATTTTCTTTGCATGAACAGTGATATGGAAGTGAGGTTTTCACAAAGATACTCAGTCTTCTTGCAGTATGTAGTTATATTCTGAATGAAAGTAGTGCATACATGACCACCAATATATCCAGTTTCTTTTTGTCGAGGAGATTAAAAAAACGAGACCTAATGTAACTTTTGGAATCATGTGAAAGTCATTGCCTGCATAAGTGAACCTTACATCCCTCTCATCACTAAGTTAAATCTCCATTTTACATAAAATTATTATTAAGATTTGTATTTTTTCTATATTGTTCACACCTCTCTTGAAGTGTAATATATTTACAGTGATAATGCCGTAGATAATGTGACTCTTCTGGCTGAATCAGGGGGAGATAATTTACTTGCTCATTTCAAGTGGCATAACACAGTTAACCCCACTTTAATTCTGTCTGCAGAGCCATTTAGCTTTCATGTTTGGAGTTTGTTGACAAGGATTATACTATGTGCAATAATAAGTAATGGATTAAAGGATTAAAGAGATGGCTTGATTATGATTCAGGTTACTAAAGAGTTAATCAGCAAAAATAAGGGTCAATTTGGTTTTTTGGTGTTTAAAGTTTGTTGTGATGTCTAATTGTGCATTATCTCCCATTGCTAAACTGCTAAAGTTTAAACAACAAAATATTACACAAATTTCAATGATCAATGGAAATTTTGATGGTTCAAATCAAGTGCATTGACATGAATATGCATTCTTCCTTTCCTGTTTAAGATATGCTATGGTGGCAAGAGTGGTATTATGCATCATGCAGCATATTAAAGTATATTAAATGAAAAAATGAATATGCCATCACTGAAATCCATGTTCAGGGAATCTGCATCAAATGTGGAATACAAATACACTTGCAGACACTGTTGCCAACTTTATAGTCAAACATAATTTTCACTTATCGGTAGCATATCATTTTTCAGATCTAGTCATAATAATGTTCCCTCACTAGGAAATTGTGCAAAAGACCTGATACAATTAGATGAAAATAGACATAATCTACACACATAATAACCCAAACTTTTGGTTATAATTGAGATAAGAAAATCAGAGACATATAATACTGCAAGAAAATTTTCTGTTCTCCTTCAGAATCTTCTCTCTTTTGAAGTTAAAACTCATGACCAAATTTTGCAAATCTCCTGCTTCATCCATAGCTCAATTCAGTCACAGGTATGTGTTTATAAGCCAGGTATGTGTTTACAAGCCAGGTATGTGTTTACAAGCCAGATGGTCCTAAATGAAACTCAGGTGCCCATCTGACATGCAGTATGACCTCCACATCAGCCACTTTCAAATGCTATAACTCATTGATATGTGTGCCAATCTTACATCCAGTATGGGTGTCACAGTGGAAAAATTGGTAAGTTTTAATATCCAAGATGGTTTCAGTGCTTTTGGCAGAGTGTCATTCCACTCAACGGACTCTTCTTTTAAACAGTTTGAAAGAAAACTAATGAAGCCTGGAACCAACTAAACCAAAAGGAAATTTGGAATGGTACATTTCTTGTACATTTAATAATTAACTACATCAATAGTTTCAATTTTGTTACACAGTTTTTTACCTTGTTTGCATGTTTTTCTATTGAGCCAGAATCTGTCCAGAGAAAATGTCCTGTAAAAAGTAGCTGTTAGAATTGCAACTGGAAAATTTACACATACTCGATAGAAACAGGTGCTTTTGCTGATCTTTCATGGCCATTGCATGAAGCTTGCTATTCTAATGCTGATTTCCTAAAGTTTGTAGATGAATGTGAAATGAAGAAGTTGTCTAATTTTATGATACTTTTGGCAGGTTAACAAAACATAGGATTGAGTCTGCCATCAAACTCAGGCAAAGAAATAGCTCTGTCCACTTACTGTTAAAAACTACAGCCTTTCTTAGTTGCTGTGCAGTTTTCATTATTATTACACTTTGACACATGAGCATTGATCTCAAAGAAGTTATGCTTACACATTGACATGGTGAGCATTTATCTCTCAAATAGATTATGCTTCTGCTGTGACATGGTGGGCATTAATCTCTCAAATAGATTATGCATATTCTGTGACATGGTGGGCATTGATCTCTCAAATTATGCTTAT
Organism: Venustaconcha ellipsiformis; assembly: GCA_003401595.1. NCBI lineage: Eukaryota > Metazoa > Mollusca > Bivalvia > Unionida > Unionidae > Venustaconcha > Venustaconcha ellipsiformis. The sequence goes on from QKMX01054186.1 coordinate 4,661, forward strand.
TCTGTGACATGGTGAGCATTGATCTCTCAAAAAGAAAATGCTTATTGTTTAATATGGTGAGCATTAATCTCAAACAGATTATTTATGCTTTGACATATTGAGCATTGATGTTGCAAGAAAATTATGCTTACACTTTGACATGGTGAGTTGTGATCTCTTAAACAGAAAAACTAAGTGTGATACTTATTATTTCTCTTCTACCTAGGGAATAACAAACAGCTATCTTACTGTGAAGCTGAACTTTGAAATCTGTTTCACTAATGGATCAAGTTGCCATTCAATGACATTTCATTGACCAACTTAACAGTAAGTGGTATAACATTTAGGCTTTGACAAGTTTAATCATTGGTTTCACCTTTGATTGTTTGACAAAGAAACTGTAAACAGGACCTAGTTACCTTGGAGAAAAGCTTAAGCTGTGGCACTTTTATGACTGATGAAGAAATAGTCTTTAACTAAACAATGTAACCTTTTAAACTTACCTCATTGAGTGTATGTTTATTTCACAGTTTAATGGATAAACAAACAAAAACACAATGATATAAGTATACACTGGTCAAAACCTTTGAACTGATGGTCATATTTGTCAGGAAGACTCCCATACCAAATAAGATGTCCATGTACAAGTCAATCTTTCTTTGATGTGGTAGGTATGGTAATAGATCTCACTTCATTATTTAATTTATTTAACTTTTTTAATTTAATTTATTTAACAATTATGTTTAAAATATACCTTAATACAAAGTACCTTCTCAGAAAATGTCTGCAGAGCTGTATAATGTACAGCCTGTTACTCAATGTCAACCAAAATCTGCTGGTGCATTATGGGTAATGAGTTAAGGGTCCAGTCTTCCAGTAATAGTTTCAAGTGAATGACATAGACCCTAATCTGCTGGTGCATTATGGGTAAACATATAAGGGTCTGCTGTGTTTAACTGTTTCAAGTGAACAATGAACAACATAGACCCAGATTTGCTGGTGCATTATGGAAAAATATGTAAGGGTCTTCTATGTTTACTAATTAACAGTTTCAGGTAAATAACATAGACCCAAAACTGCTGGTGCATCATAGGCAGGCAGATCTTGGTCAAAACTAACCAGTTTGCAGCATGTTGTTTAGGATTGTTAAAAAAAGCTAGTTTGAAACAATTTAAGGATACTGCCAAAAAATAAAACATAACCTCTCTGCATGCAATGTTGCAACTAAGATTCCAGATGTAGTGGACACTGTCCAAATCACAAACACACACACATTCTTGAAATATTAACATGGTGCATACATATATGGCTATCCTGAAGTGAGCTGCACCATGGAATTTTCCATTCCGGATCTTGCTCTTAATTAACTTTGTTCACTTATTATCTACCATCATTTATTGTAACAAATACCTATTTTTTGTAAATGCTTCTTAATTCAGATTTATAAAGTATTAATTAAATGACAAATTGTGTTTCTGCATCAATTTAGTCTGTTTTATCATTAATTCAACATCAGAATAAATTAAATCTTCCTTGCCATGGGCATGACCTCAACATGGAAATTTGTTATACTGTTATATACATTTATTAGATATATTTGTTATCCATCAGAGACTTCACATTGCAACTCGGCAGACTGCCAGAAATATTGAATGATGTCATACAAAGTAGCGGTAGTAAGTATACATTGACAAGTTCATGTAGGTCTCTTTTCAGATTACCATTAGTAAGTATTCAGTAACACACTCATGTATTCCTTGTTACAAATTGCCTGTAGTAATTATACATTAACATAATTAATGTAGGCCCTTTTTACAAAGTAGTGATCATTGACATATTCATGTAGGCCCCTTTACAAATTACTGGTAGCAAGAATACATTGACACATTCATTTAGGACCCTTAGTAAATTATCGGTAGAAAGTATACTTTGATGCAGTAATGTTGACCCCTTTATTGATCCTAATTATAAATTGTCCTGACATTCAATTGTGAAGTAATTTTACCAAAATCTGTTCATTCCTCATTGTTGATTAATTTGTGCCTTAGTGTGCTAAATGAAAATTATAGATTGCTGCGGAGTTTTACAGTGGCACTCAGTTGGGTGAAGAAAAGCAGACATCAGGTCTAAATGCTACCAGCAATTCATTAGTTACAATATGCACCAATTTTATTGTACAAAATTACAGTAGGCTTTCAATCAATCACCTCACTTGTTTGACCTCTTCTTCATTCAAATACTTTAACATTGAATTTGTTGTATGTGTGTGGATATGTTTATATAAGAATTTTGCAAAGAATATTTATTGATTAAATTGAAATAAAGTGAATAATTGCCATTTAAAGCAACATTGCATTGTGTCTTAAAAAATTACACCTGTAGCTGAAATAGTTGGTATTTAAACAGTTGGCCATAATGCCTGCTCACATGAGAATCACATATATAGCCATTAATTCTTTTCTCTGCTTGACTTGTTCAGAATTCATGCATAAAATATTATATCCTCATCTGAGACACTTGTTCATGAATAATTATCTGTCATTGTTCATGCTAATTATCTGTAATTGTTCATGCTCTCTAATTTGTTTTATACCTTGTTAGTGCCAATCATCCTTTAATTTTTGATGCAAAGACCTGGTGATGTTTTTATAAGTTTGTTGACACTTGTAACATTAGAATCTCTTTGATTCCAGTTAAGCAGTTTGGGACTGAATTAGTCTTGATGTAATTGAAGATTTCCTGTACAACAGTCTTTGTGGTTTAAGTTGAAGACTTCCTCTGCATTATTTTGTTATTGGGTCAATCTTTATTTTTTGATTGAAGAGCATCAGTTTGAGTCAGTCTTCATGGTTTATTTGTGGACTGGAATTTGTTAGTAAAACATGTGCCCCATAGGACTGAAGAAATTGAGGTACTGGACATCTCAAAAAAGTTTCCAATCTGGCTCAGACAACCTTAAGTTTACAAGGTGCTTGTTGGCAGGCATGTGGAGGGATACAGAGGTGGTTTTCAGTTTGTAGTGCATGATGTTCTGCAATTTTTATGCTCATTGAACTCACTACATTACATATATTTGCACCATTATATGGCATTTGTATGCACCACATAATGCTGTTACATCAATGCCTGCGATTTCATTCATCTATCAATCCTATAAATATTTATTTTGTAACTTCTCATTTACATTTCAATCATCAAGTTTGTATGTATAAAAAAAATTCTTCCAACTTCTATGACCACAGGCAGTGGGCAGGTTGGCTCCTCCTTTAATTATTGTGCTGGGTAATGGAACCACCTGGTAAACTTTCTCGTTCACTAAAATGTGCAAAATATTCTGTGGCTTGTCAAGGCTTGTTTTCATGCATGTTACCAATATAAATGTGACCAGGTGGCAGTTGTTAGTGACATATAATTCTCAAGATATTAGTTACTGAGTAATTGGAATTATAAGGCATTCTTTTCTAATAATTGGTCAGGTGGATTTTTCTTAAAGTGCAATCATTACACTGAAACATATATCCTCCATGTGCAGTGCATATCACCTGTTGTTGGTATGTTAATTAAATGAGAGTGATTCATATCCATTCTTTAGTATATTATTACCTGGATTTAAAATTTCCAGTAATTCAGGTGGGTAATAAATTATGACAAAACCACTCTCATTCCACATCAAGCTTTCATTATTGTTATTGTAGTCAAACTAGCTAGCCATTGTTGCTCATCTAATTGTTCTTCAGCTCTTAATTGAAACCTTTCTGTATTTTCTAATCTACATGCATGCATCTAACTACATGAACAATTTTGATGCATCTTATTCCATTACTTTAGTTAGTGGCATAACGCTTTAATGTGCAAAAAGAAAATAAGCTGTTTATATATACAATAATTATAACACAGCTTCAAGAAAACATTCTATATTTTGCTTTTTAGTACTGCTGGTCATAGACATAAAGATCTGATAGGATGGCCAGTCAACTGTCATCCATCATCTGTCTGCCTGCCTGCCATCCATCTATCGATTAGTACAACTTTGCACAATCATCTCACAGTCTAGTTGGTCCAAAATGAATGGCCATTTTAGAAATCTTGTAAGCACAACTCCTGAATGGATGGTATTGTCAGCATATGGCCACATTAAGACTTCTTGTTACCTGTAGTTGGTTTTCAAAGAAGTTGGTAGTAATGCTGCATACAACATGGCCTCCATTGCAGCCTTCTTGGACTCTTGCAGCCACTACTCATTTGGGACAGATGGTTATTTGGACATAGGGTTTTTATGCAGAGACTTGTAGCTAGTCCCAAATGAACTTGTATATATCTGACAGCCAATAATACCACTGTCTTAAAAATATTGTCATTTCTATTCCATCAAAATTTGAAGTCATATTCATATGGCCTGGGTTTCACCTAATTTAAAACGATTCCATCCAGTATGGTTTCCACTGGTGGCCATCTTGAAGATATTGTAATTGTAATTGCTACTCACCATGCAATTGACCATATCAACTTGGACTTACTGGTCCTAAAATGAAAATGGTGTGAGTCCTGCATTCAATATAGCCATCTTATCAGCCATCTTGATTATTTTTGCCATTGGTCAAGAAGATTAGAGATGGTTTCAACAATTTGCAGCTTTAAAAAAAAGATGATCTTGTCCAGGGTTCCTGGAAATTCCTTTCAGCTAGAAGAGCATCAGTCCCTTCAGTGGACTCTTCTTTTAATGTTGACTGTGATATTATGTTGTCATATTTTTGAGAAAGCTTGAATCTCCCTATTGTGTTACAGTGATGTCAACCACCAAACCAAAGCAAAAACTCAAATTTCCAAAGAACAAGTTAAAATTTTCCAGTCTACTTTCCATGGGGCAAGTTGATTTGAATAAAATTTGTCCATTGGGCAAGCTGATTTGAATACAATTTGTCCATGGGGCAAGCTGATTTGAATAAAATTTGTCCAGCCTTGCCTATTTAACTGACTGTAACAGATTCTAAGTCCAGAAAGTCTGAAATCCTGATCACATCAACAAAATTAATTAATGGCACAAAATCTAATTTGATTATCTGCACATGGATGGGAATGCTATATATGCTTGCTGCACATGCCCAGATCTTTCATCCCATAATGCACCAGCAAATCTGAGTCTGTGCAGTTTGTTAGAATTAATCAGTAGAAAAATCAACATAGACCCTGATCTGCATGTGCATTATGCAACAACACATTATGCTCTATGTTGTTTGCAGTAGGATTTAACTTATCTTAAAGTATATACAATATGCCTACTAGATACAATACTAAATTACAATATTGTTGATAGTATTGGAATTTTAGTCTCAGGTTGACATACAAGAGGTCTATGAAAATTTGAAATGTTCATATTAAGGTTTTGCATCAGAGCATTGTTTTTATTCTTGTAAAAAATGAGAAGAATTCCTTAAATTGAGGAAATTCAAATAGTTTCCCTAAATATATAATAGTATATCAGAAATTTTTTTATAATTATAAGATATAATGGAAATACTGATAACTGCTGAGAGTTCAGCAATAATTGTATTGATGCTGACTTAGTGATGAGAAGGTTTATATTAAAGAATTTCAATTTAAGGATCAAAATTTGACATCTTAATTGAAATTGGGGCTAGTCTTGTTATACAGTTCCATCATTTAATTCAAGACAAGTGGTCTTTCAGAACAAATAGTATTGTAAGGCATAACAGTATGTACCGGTAATCATTATTTCCGTACATTAAAAACTTGGTCTCTAAACACAAGTGATATTTAAGTATTTTTACAGCCTTGTTTTGCAGTTTTATTAGGTTTATATTCTTAAGAAAGGTAATTTAAATTTTTGTGTCCTTTGTTTTGTTCATTTCAGCATTAAGAAGTTAGTGTTAGGACTGGTCGGCCTG
>QKMX01054199.1:0-11301 GCA_003401595.1 Venustaconcha ellipsiformis
CTGAAACCACTTGTCCTGGACTAGTGGTTAAAACAATTTGTTCAGCAATGTTGCTTGTCAAATATATCAAATTTACTAAACAGGAGATTTCATCTCAATGTACCTGGAAATGTTAGACTCATCTCAATGTACCTGGGAATATTAGCCCTCATCTCAATGTACCTGGCAATGTTAGCCCTCGGCCATTTCCCACCAGATTTGGCAATAGACTTCTAGCTACTACCGCCAGCAACGGTACTATAAATCCGCCTTTTCTTGTTAGCCGCCGTAGAGTCTTGTTTTAGTCGTCGTATTTCTTTATGGATGGGTGATCATAATTATCTTTAGACGAAAAAAATCTTTATACCATTGCCAGAGACAGCCTTTATTGTTTTACCTGATACTGTACCAAGTTTTGGGCCGTTATAGTCATTGCCAGCCCAAAGAATCCGCCTCTAACGATTATGTCGATTGCCATCGCAGATATTTGTGTGGCGCCTGATTGTAAAACAAAAGATTTTTTGGCGATCATATTTATTTACCTGGTTTTGGTTACAATTAATTTTGTTCAAACACCATTATTACCATGTTTTATTTTTAGCGAATCTTGTCTGTGCTTAACAACAGCAGCTGATACTTGTTCTAACTTGACCATTAGTCAAATGTATTCTTTTACAATATATTTTTCATCATATTCAGATAACAGATTAAACTTCAGGTTTTTCAAATTTATATTGACGTTTTCACTCAGACAGGTTAAATTGCTATAAATCTGTAGCTGATCACTAACGCGTACAGGTACAACTATGCTGCCGGAGCTACTCCAAGTGTTCAGATAATTTCAATAACACCTATCGAAACAATAGATGTATTCACTAACATAAAAATAAAAAATAACATAAAAATAAAATTCGGATAAAGTGTATGAAAATTTTGATACTAGTATCTGAGATCTGTCTCCAATATCTTGATATTACTGCATTGCTTCAATGAGACACGTGTACGGTCAAGTACAAATTTTATTAGATTTATCAGCAAAATTACATTCAATCGCTCGTTCCGGACACTGCTTGGAGTTGAGTCTAGCATATATTCATCTAACATCGGCGTTGAGTTATATCGCATTATTTTGTTGCTGCTCACCACGTTCCGCTTGGTGTTGAAATACATGAAACAATTGCCGCGATTGTTGTCCACTTGTGACACGCTGTGTGTAATCGGTAGTATTTAAAACAGCTGTTTTATATATTTTATTCTGCTGAAAATAAATTTTGCATGTGTGTTTATCAAATATACTATTTAATTCTGACGCTTTTGTGATTGACAGCGTTTTTTGGTGGCATCCATAGCACTTCTACATCAGCTCCGACAGCTCAAGGTAAAAAATCATTTTGTTCTGCTCGATCTGAAATTAATGTATGTTTAACTCCACAAAATTCTTTATTGAAGTCCGTGCAAAATCCAAATATTGTGCACAACGGCAGCATCATTGTAACTTAACATGATCCTGCTGCAAGTTCCCTTCTCCTAAAATAACCGTATCTGTAACGCATATTTATTACGCTAATTGCTCAATTAATCAGATTTAAGATTGTAGCACCGTCCAAGCTGCACTAAGCAAACCTCTTTAGCTTTTGCATTAGCGGCTGGTTGACAGCAATAGCGATAAGAAAATTTATTACATTTCAGCATCTTCAGCAGCACTATTGCCACGCACTAATACTCATTTTCAAAAATGCATTCACCTGATGCAGCTAAACCAGACCGAGTGTCTTTAAGCCACGTCATGTTAGTTGCAGTCGATCTGCAGTAATGGTCGGATAACGAAATAATACAAAGAACAGTGCTCTCAACTTGTAAGTGACTTGAAATATCCTCCACTTTATTAATTAGACTCCTGACACCTGGAGCTTTTAAATAAACTTGAGCCATTGTTTATAATAGTTATGTTTGTTCCAATAGCTTTTGTGACAGATGGATTAGCTACTCTAATAATATGGCCACGTATTTATAGCATTCTTTGAGAAGCAAAGAAACACATCGTGATCCTGCGTATTAAATGTTCCGATGCCCATCTGATATGGTTAATTATAATTTTCATCCAGATTCTTAACATACTCAAATTCTGTTAATGTGCAGACGGTGTCATATCTGTCTGCTAATGAAAATAGTTTTAAGCAAGCATTTTTTATTTATTAGATTATATAAAATTGGTCGCTGCTGCTTTTTATATTAATTTTTGTATAATTTGCTCGCCTTTTGGAGAGAAATGTTTTCTTGTTGCTGTTATCATTGGACGTTCTGCTTATTTTGTTGTGGCGATTTCTGATGTAACTTACTTATATCTGTTGTCTGCAGAGCAGATTGATGGCGCAACGTTATGCATTATTCCTGGAACATTTTCATTAATTGTATTGAATATATTTTCTAAAAATCCTCCAATTAATTTTTTTTCTGTAAACTTTTTCTCTGTCTCATTTAATATTATGTGGCTGTACAAAAGTCACAGATAACAACTATACACGTAGTTGCAAATAATAGCAATCTCATTAGTCAAATCCACTTTTCCAGATTGATCTGTCAATTCCATATTTATTTCTTTAATCTGATTTTCAACGTTTAAAGGATAATATATAACCTGACGTAGACTAATTTGCATGAGTATACCTGGTGAAACATCTGGTGAAAAATTGTATACTGTTTGTAATCTACTGCCTCGGGCCTCGGGTTGAGTAAAATTCACATGCAATATAGCAATTTATTAATATCGTGTTTACTTCAATTATATTTACTGGCAGATCACCATCATATATAATAGGTTTTATGTGGTTGATCCATATTGTTTATGATAAATCCTGTCAACGACACGATATATTTTGCTGATGAAAATTTGATCAAAATATTATGTTTTAATGTTATTGTAGCGTGTAATGTGTTATAATGTGTTATTAAATCAAAATTATCAGCGACACTGTTTGCTTTTCTTATCAGGTCTTTCTATGGCTTGTTTAGATCAGTGACATTAAAAACTGCTTGTGAAATTTTACACAACTTAGGTTGCAGTTTAAATGTAAAGTCATCATTGACATCAGCTTTCTCTGTTAGCCATAGAATGATATACTGTACAGAAAATTAGTCCGATCTCATATGTTTTGAATTATTTGTATTGGTGGAATATAATGTACTGAAAAATTGGCACTATATATCATGGTTGCACAAGACTCTAGCAAAAACAACATTTCCAGCTTCTTTTGATGATATCAACATCATCAATCTGATCAATATATTTTTACCCAGTTCAACTAACGCGACTATTATTATGACCTTCAAACACAATCGTAGAGTTAGTATCACCCAAGTTTCCAGATCGAATTTCCGCCGCTGTAGTTTTTAAAAGTGTGGCAGCAATGTCTTTTCTAGCTTGAACATAAGGTGTTGGAAGATCGCCCTCTTCTGTATAAACAGTAATGTCATCGTAAGCTTATATGCCATCATCATCGCTAATTACTAATATTTTAACATAACTATCGTATTTTTCTTTTTCCCAAGTTTTAATGTGATCAATATCAGAAATATCATTCTCTTTCATAAAATTGTTATAATCTATTTTTGTATTTTATTACTTATACTTGTTTCAAATTTTCTTTATCCTTTCTTCAAATGTTTCTCTGGAAACCTTTCAGCTGGCAATCTTTTGACTTTATATGGCATTCATTGTATATATATTTTTATGGTGCTCAGAACTTTACTATGATGACAGTATTTTTCCTTTACTATTCGATAAATAGTCTTTAATTAAAGATTGATAATAATATCTGTATCTTTTAATACTATCTTGGTAATTTGCATGTTTTGGTACTACTTCTACAATATATTTCATTTTTCCTCTGCTATTTTTATTAGCTTTTTAATTTTTCATCAGCATTATACGTATGTTTTCGAATTCCATGTAATCTAGAATCTTCAAAACCGTGAGCTTTGCTAAATGATGTATGCTCGTGATCTTGGATTTTGTTACATATATTGCTTAATTCATATTTAAAAAGCATCTCTAAAATATTATTTTTCCTGCATCTCCTTCATTATATCTTCTGAACTTCAAATCGTTTTCTGTATCAATCCACTTTCTTTATGTAGGCCCAACATAATGTGCATCTTGATACTTTTCGTTGTAGGGCTAGATCATCTGTGACTAGTCGATTTATTTCAGCTAGTAAAGCAGCTTGATCTGGAATATTTTCTAAAAAAATTCAGCCAACTTTCTGTTTGAATCTTTAGACATTTTTTATACTTTTCTCAGCAGTTGCTACGTACTGTTCTTTAATAAGTCCTACTGACCATTTTCATTTCATTTTTTAAGTTCTTTGGTGGTAAAATTTCAGGTTGTTTTCGAAGAAAAGCCTCTGTAACTGGTTTTATAATTTTTATATGATTTTACTGCGGAAACTATTTGCCCACGACGTGTTTCCTGAACCTATTTCTTCAATTCTGCCTGAGCTTGAGCAAGTTTTCTATTTAATCTTATATGTTTCCTGAACTTTGCTCGCTTGTCCACTTTTTATCAAAATTTGATCAAATGCCGTAAAATTGAAAAATCCTGGCCGGATCATGTATATGTTTATCAAAGAAAAATAAATGTATCTTTTGTTGCCTTACGATATAGGTACAAAATATATATTTTGCTTCGTCGCCGGATTGTTCGTATAAAATTCTTATAACGTCAACGTTGTCCAGCGTTGGAAATACTATAAAACAGCCAAAATTTCTCCTAATAAATATGTCAACCTTATAAAACTCTTGAACTATATTTTAATTTATTCATTTCTTCATTATATAGCGGAATATCATTTAAAAGAACTATCTTATGTTCATCAGAATCAAGCTGATTAGTTGGGACAAGATGTTTTGGTTGTCTGATAAACAATCTTCACCAGCTTCAAGCTCATCACGAAGTTTGTTATTACATTCGTTAAGTACCTCGTACTTAATCTTCCTGTGGATTAGTTGTGTACATGTAAACTCGCCTATAGTTAAAAATTATTGCCCAGAATTAAAGTCATCAGCAAATTTGTTTCCCTGGCCCAGTTCTTCCAACAATAAGATAATGACAATCTGAAAGTTCGTTCCTGTGTTTATGTTGCGCCAGCCGTTCTGTGTTAAAAATTAATATCGACATATTATAAATTTAGTTGCCAGACAATAAATAAATAATGACCTATTATACAAAATTTGGAATACCATTGGGATATTCGTCGGCTGTAAGTACAGTAACAAATTGCAATGTTGATTAATCAGGCTACTTAAAAACCCGCGATATAATGGCAGGGAATGCGTGCATGTCAACTCAACGAGTATTACGTTTGGAAACAATTCGACAAAAAAAGGTTGTTAATGCACAAGTTGTAAGTTATGCAAAACTGCAATATGTTGACTATTATTAACTGTCAATGACAAGAGGAACTTTAAGAAGGAAAAACTTAATAAATTTGGAGACTGAGCATACACCAGTAATCTTAAATCACAGAAACAAGCGTGACAAAAGCAATGGAATGGTTACAGGTATTTAATATCATGTCGAGTAAAACATTGTGTTGGAAACTGTATAGTCAACAACAAATGTTGAAAACACAGAAGTTGTAAGTTATGCACAACTAAACTGTTGAATATAACAAGCTTAATAAAGCTGGAGGCATAATGTCAATTAACCTTATAAAGAGCAATAACTCAAACATAACTGGATTACCTACAACCTCGCCACCAGCTAATGAGACTGATGTTATTAGTTATATATAGTTAAATAAAAAAACGTACCCATATTTTAAACCATCCGGTGGACCAATGTCAGGTAACATAAACATGAGAATCAACAAATAATGACATATTTTCCATTTAACCGTAATTATCTGACAAATAAAGCGTATTTTGATAGTCGGTCTAGTGATATAAAACTAACCAACACTTTTTAAAGCAACTGACATTCGAGTTGCTTTTGTGGTAAGCGCATCAGCATATTATCTCTAAAATTATCCTCCTCACGCTTTTTTGTGATAGACAGGAATGAACGACATACGGAGAAGTTGAAAACTTTTGGATTAAAGTTAAAAGTCCCACTACAGTTGCTATCTGGCAATTTCATTTCACATTCCATTCGAACTCTACTGTTGAACGAAATTGTTATTGGAAATTGGAAGGATCAAACCACTGGGCAACTTTGTATAGTACAGGTAATACGTATATCATTATCTGAGGGACAGACTATTTCATAATTCCGATACAAAAGACTGTAAACTAGTACTTCTGTTTTGAAAGAAGCAATATAACATTTTGATATTATAAGAAGACACCGTCATCCTGATGATTGACTAGAAGAACAAAAGCAAGTTGAAATCATGTTGAAAAAATATTTCTTGAGCTTGATTTAAAAATATAAATTTGATAATGTGATTAGGCTTACTAAAAGCATGAGTAGCGCACTTAGAAAAAGAAATCAACGATAACCATGATCGTCTAGACAAACTAGTGGAATTTAAATCAGAAGAAATACGATTTTATATAATAGTTTATTAAAACGATAACTTTTTATGTATCTTGTCTTGTACTACCACGACAGAGAAACCCTAATTAAAAGTATTACTATGACAGTGGATACGGAGTTAATTATTAAGTGTACTCAACGGAATTTTGCCAATGATACGTACAAAACTAGAATTTGATCCGATTATTCTTGACAGTTTTCTAAAGATAATCAAAAATTTTGATGATGAAATTAGGAATCTTAGTGACGATGAGCGAGAAAATTTTTGTGAAAAAGTAAGACAAAGTTGGAAGCAAAAATTGATTCTTATTACGACATAATTAAGGATGATGTTACATTTTCATCAATCCAGCGCTTAAGACCATTGTCATTACGAAATTACTATGATGAAATAGAGAAAATGCTCACAAAAGTATATTTGTATGAAGGTGAATTAAAGACATTTTTTATTCATACACTTTGGAAAAAATTGAGGTTGGAACAGATAAACGATAAAATGATACTTCGTCAGATGTTTATGACAAGTACAGACACTTTTTAGGTGACAACAATACATTTCGTGAGTTTCTTGATCCAATTGTTGCTACTAAATATTTTACAATTCTGAAAAAATTGTGAACAAACATTGTATAATGAAGAAATCGATCTTCGATTTCAATAATATTTCAGAAGAAATTCCACATCAAGATATTGTAGCACTAATGCAATATTATACATTATATGATACAAACATTTGGTACGCGTGTAAAACTATGTTATAAGTATTGCAGAAGAATACTTACATTAATATTATATGTACAACTGCAAATGACCAGTTTTGGCATAATCTCAAGTGGAGCATCATTTTATCTGTCTTGTTAATATTATCTGGTGTTTGTGTCTGTCTTTCATTCAACAGCATGTAAGAAAATTGAGCTCCAACTTGAGATAAAACATTGCTTGCAAAATAATACTTATAAACATTACTTGATCAGATACGATCTTACTTGCGACGTGTAAAATATGTTATGGGAGATTTAATAAGTGAGTTCCGTATTACTGACGGGGTATTAACAGATATTCTGCTAATGAGAGTCAGTACGTATGAAGATTTTCATTAAATATGGTTATAGTAGTACTAGATGTTTAGAAATAAGATCATCACAAAAATATCAACCTTGTTGTCTATAAATTACATTGGATCCATTGTCCAACCCACTATTCACTCATCATCTTTACCAGAAAGCAACCATCTTGATCCCGAATTGCTAAATAAATGATAACCAACTTTTGTAATACAATCACTTATAGTCGGATTTAAACCAGTACAACCATTTTAAAACAATTACTTATTTTATCTGGTTTTATACCAGTATATCTCTTAAGTTGATTTAATGGAATTAAATCTTAGAAAAGAATCTGATAGATGAAATCCAAATTTTCTTATTGACGGTCTCTCAAACCCCATCATTTATAATATTTTATTGTTTAAATAATTTGTCCAAACTTTAACAGTAGTATAAGGAAAAGGGGTATTTCTAGATCAGAGACCCCTACTCCCAACAAATATGGTTATAGCAGTAAAAAAAATCTTTAGAAATATGATTGCGAAATAAAACAACAACTATGTTGTCGATTACTAGCATTGGATTAGTGGTCCAATCCCTTATTCACTCATCTTCTTCATAAGCAAACATCTATACTGATCCGTACTTGCTTGATAATTGATAACAACTCTTAAAATATAAGCACTTGATATTGATAATTGATAACCAACTCTTAAAATATAAGCACTTGATATTGATAATTGATAACCAACTCTTGTTATATTTGGTTTTATACAAGTATATCTCGAAGAGGATGTAATGGAATTCAATCTTTTTAAACAAAATTGTTTGTAAATCAAATCTAACATTTCTTATTGTTCTTTACTCAAACCCCATCTTTTATAATTATATAGTCCATTGTTTAAATAACTTGTCTAAACTTTAACAGTGGTATCAGGAAATTACTTGTTTCTAGATTAGAGACCCCATTCAAAAGACAAATATATATAGCATCACCTGTGAAAATGTACATAATTTCTCACCTTGAGCTACACGCTGGTAAAGGAAATGTCAGTATATAAGCGTTTTAATTGGGGAATGTGGTGTTGAAGAAAATGTCAGATTAGAAGTGTTTGGGAGGGGGAAAGAATCTTTGAGAAAGGAATCTCATTTTAATTTACTACTGTGCCAACTTCGAAGTAAAAAATGTAATATGTATCAGTTAAAGTCACACTACTTTATCTTTATTGGTATTAGAACTACTCTGGTGGACTAGTGGTTAGCGTGTCTGCCTCAAATGCAAGAGGTCGCGGGTTTAAACCCGATCTGAGTCACACCAAAGACTGTGTAAAACATGGTAGTATCAGCTGCCTCGCATGGGGTTCATCATTAAGAGGTTAGTGTTAGGACTTGAAAGCCTTGTGTCAGGATAATGGGACTGGGTGGGGCATCACGCCCAGTCCTATACATCACTATAAGACTGTCACACTGCAGACATCATAGCGAAATGGCTGAAAAATTGTTAAAGTTCTATTAAAAATCTAAATCACACACACTCTTTATTGGTAATCAATATATTCAGCATTAAGGAGAAAATAATTACACAAATTTATAGACTTATCATACCTATGATAATTGAATTTTCAATTACGTTTCTCAAAATGCAATGTTTGATTATTGTGGTAAAAATTTGAGTATTTTTGATAAATATTATTACTGCTGCTTAAATGCAGCAATTGTATAACATTGTATAAAACTAATGCAAAATCCCTCCAGTATTCTAAGCTTGCTAATTCGGTAACATGATACAAAATATCATATCAAGCTGATTCAATATATATTAGGATGTTGGCTCAGTGAGTCCAGTATATGAATATATAAGTCATATCTATGCCACTCATTAAGTTCAATTCAGAACTTGAATAAATAAATAAATAAATAAACAAATAAATAAATATTACATATAGGAGGAATGACAAACAGAAAAGAAAGTTTAATAAATCATTACACTTACCTGAATCACACATGAAATACTATCATTTCACACATCTATTACAAGACATAGAAAGTTAGTGACACCTGATATGACCATCTTCATTTTACGCAAGGGTAAAACACCGTTGTCACAACATAGTTGTTAGTATTATACCAAAATTTAGCCAATCGTAATGTCATCATAGAAACTGTAATTACTATAAATAATTCCATAATTTACAAACAAATATAATAATCCCTTTATTAAAGCTTAGGATAAATTGGAATGTAATGAAAACTTAGGGGTTACTTAAACAAATTTCCAGCATGTAGTATATTTAATTTTTATATGTTTTCCTTTTTCATTCAAATTACTGTGCATTTTTTAACTTAATGAAAGTAACTTTCATTATAATTAACTGATGCAATTATGTTGGCGGTTTGGAGGTTTATTTTGATTCTTTTTATTTTGCATCAGTGAATAATTGTATGAATAGTGGTCACGATTATGAATGTGCTCAATATTGCTTTTTATAAAAAAATCATTATTTTAATACAAATTTACATTTTATGGTAAATTTGATTTCTTTTTATTCAAATTAGTGTGCATTCATTAATTTAACAAAAGTGGCTTTAATTATTATTAGCTGTTGGCATATATCCTTGACAACTTAGTGTTGTCTTCAATGGCAGACAAATGAATAATCATATGATTAGTAGGAATGACCATTGGAAATGTGCTAATTATTGTTTAAAAATGCGTGAATTGGGGTCAAATTGTCCAATGGCTGGGGTTAAAAGGATTTGCATTCTAAATGTCTTGATCTCTTTTGAGCAATTGTATGGTCACTAGATCGAAATTGAAATTTCTCAAAAACTAAATGCAGCAGCTTGGAATTCCAAATTCCCATAGGTACTAATACATGTGTGCTTGTATGTGTATTCTGTCTAGCACAAGGACATACTGCCATATGCATGTAGCTATAGGAATTTCATAGTTTGGAATTTAGTCCTATAAAGACTATTTTAAAAGCAGGATAGGTCTTGGGGGGTATGTGTCTTGAATTAAATAAAATGAATATTTGGAATATCTTAAAGGTTAAAAGATATTTTTACTGCTAGCCCATAGAACATTTATTTGTTATTCCAGTTACCAGAGGTCTCGCTAGGATTTTAAACATGGGAGTCCAGGACTCCTATTTTGGGAAAAATAGGAGTCCCACCAGCAAAAGTAGTAGTCCCCTGCCAGAAGCATATTGGACATACCTTAAGTAGCTACATTTCCAGATGATTAGATGGTTGCCACTGAGTGTAATGTATAACTTATTTACATCACTGACATGTAGCTCTTGCTTGTCCATTAGAGTGAGATTAAAACCATGTCACGCCAAGGAAAGGTCTTACTCCACACACTAAGCTAGGCATCAGACATAGTGTTCCATGCGAACTATCAGTTCTAGCAGCTGTAACACTCATTTTGCCCTTTATCCCCAAAATACTTGTTCAAATTTGAAAACAACATTTTGTCTAACACTCAACATGTCGATTTTGAGGTCACTTGCACTGCTTATTTAACTACACTTGGAAAGAAGCTGAGTAATAAAAGCTAAAGTATCATATCATGTCCTCTTATACACAAGTGCATCCTTGGTTTGTTCTGCCTCTGAATTCAGTCATTGTCTATATCAGTACATTTTCCCACCACTCAGACACTAGTCAAGTCTTTGAATGTGCGGCAAAGCTATTGTGTCATGTTCAGCTGATGTACTCTTACAATGACAACATGTA
>QKMX01054313.1:0-10529 GCA_003401595.1 Venustaconcha ellipsiformis
CACACGCCTATTTACTCGTGGATTTAAAACCCACCACTCCAGACTATTTGTGATTTCGTACCCATCCCTTTCACCACTAGTGCCATGACGGAGGGCCTGTTCCAGTCGACTTAAAAAAATCTATAAAAGTCTCGGACATCTATAAAAGTCTCGGACACTTTTGGTCTGTCTCACACATTGTTAGCATGACTCCTTTCAGTCTCATCTTCCCGTCAAATTGACTCGTGCCTTGTACGGCATCAGTCGCCAAAAAATCCACGAATACGTGCTCGTGTTTTAGAAGCCAGCCTCAGAAAAGTCTTGCGATGGTTTACGGTGAACAGTGAGTCAATTACTGCTAGTCATCATTCACATTCCACATCAAACGAAACCCATTTTGAGAGAAACAAAGTAACCTTGACGCAACTGACAAATCCTTGCATCGAAAATCAAACCAAAAATCAAATCATTTTGAAACCTGGAGGTAGTGATCCTCTAGGAGGTGTCATCCTAAACTCCCTCTTAAATGGTATCCCAATGCCCCCAAAGTCATCCCCAAGAAAAAGCCATTCCCTGACCCAAACGTACCCAGAAGAAAAAGAGTAGTGGTGTCAAGACCAGTTCGCTGCCCCGGAAAGAGAAAATTCTTCAGAAAAGAGCCTAGAAAACATCTTAAACTCGCAAGAGAGGCACTTCGGCCAGGACGCAACCTTACATCCCAAAACCATGACCTGAAGCGAAGGTGATCACCTCTCCAGTAGCCTCATTTTTTTTTTTACTTCTCCGTTGCTGGTGATGCCAGGCACACCCAATTTGACACTCGTTCTTCCCCATTTGATGAAAAATTAGAAAACTGTGTCTCCAGGAACTTCACCTCCTGCATTCACACCCTCCATCTATTTAGCCTCTGAGGCAGCTGCTAACAAAGTACCCTCCGCAAAGTCAAAGTCCAAGAGAGATTAGGCATGTTACAGAGTTTACTGGATTTATAAAAGCAATAACTGTCATGATCTAGTCCGTTGCGAACCCCTGCATGCCTGTCATCAAGTTGATACGAGGTAGAGACAATCCGTGCCAACGTATTACACTAAGGGACATATGATGGGTACCGGTATTTTTGTTTACCTGAACAACAAAAGATGTCCCCTAAAAATATGCACATCACCACCATCGTCGTTCTCCTGTCCAAAAGGAAAATGAAAAAGAAAGGGACATTCTCGTGACCCCGCATCCGAAAAAATGCTTATCCAAGGGTATACATCTACCCCAGAAAAGACCCTATCGTCCAAAGAACAAGAGAAGCAGCCAAAGGGAAGGATTTTTTGGCGCTGGAATGGTAGAACATATAATCAAACAGTCTGGTCTATGAAACGTTATCCAAAAATACATCCCACAAAAATATGATAAAAGGACGCATGTCAAGGAATGAAGTTAAGTGTATTTTTGCTCCTGAACCAAAACGATATCCCCTAAAAGAAGTGTACACTGCCACCCTCTTGCCGAAAGGACTGCCTCCTCGTTTAGCTAAACATTGGGAAATGTTGTCCGTCCTGTCCAAAGCCCCACCACCTATGCGAAAACAAATCATTCAAATAGCCACCAAAGACGTCATCGATACCGTGAGAGAATGCTCCCTCAATGTCTTGAAAGGAACAGTACCTTGTCTAAACACCAGAAAGAAAACTTCGCCAAACATGACACATTCTTCGCCAACTGGTTCAAAAGAAAATTGATATCCCTCAAAAGAAAAAGATGTTGGTGGAACGCGGAGAACCACTATCCCTGATTGGACCCATTGTTAAAAGCATAGCGTGAGCCACGCTGGGAGGACTCCTGGAAGGTGTTTTGCGTATTGTTCAAAGATAAGAATGACTAAGAAGATAAAAGGGACCTCTTGGGGGAATAAATCCCAGACATGACCTTTTAAATCTGATGGAGGGTAAAAACTGACTTTAGTGCCTTATAAATAATAGATGGAATTTCATAGTTGGCAAGGACAACATACCCCGCATTTACCTTCCAATTCTCATTTGACCGAGATGCTCAAGTAACCACACGAACTGCAATCGTTGATGGATCTTAGCGATTTGCAACGGTACGGTCAAGTGCTGCAACGATTTCAACTCTTTCACCAGAAAGCACAGCTCGACCGACACTGAAAGATTTTATGACCTTGATGAAAAGTCCGCCACCACCACCACCACTACCACCACCACAGTGACCAGGACTGAAGAAGGAGAGGAAGAGTTTCAAACTCCACAAGAAAAGGTACGCAAGTTAACACCACCAACATCCAGAACTGGTTGGATTTAAAAGATAATGGTAACCATTTCTTCCTCAGAAGAAAAAAAAAGGAAGTTAAAGGGAAGCTAAGCAAGTACTGATTACCCCTGTTCAGACATCCTCTTCAACACATATTGCTAGTCGGACACGCAAAGCAATACAATCCAACAAAGTACAAGACGACGAAAAGTGCAGCATCCGTGAACAGTGGGTAACTTATTTAAAACAATGTATAAATGGAGAAGTTTTAGCCAGCATGCGATCGATCCATCCCATCCTGCGGGTTACGGAAGATCTCAGAAATTGTATCGTGCTGCCAAAACCTGACTGAAAAGTGTCCGTTTACCTCAAATGCAACGATGGTTACAAGAACAAGCCACGTACTCCTAAAACAAACCCATTCTACGAAAAGTTTCCAGATATCACACCCGAGTGGAGGGCATCGATCAACAATGGCAAACCGATTTAGCCGATGTCAATCGTGACAACAAATATTGTTGTGTGTCGTCGACGTCTTTTTCCAAATTTGCATGAGTCGTGCCATTGACTTCCAAATCGAGCACTGAGTTAGTGCAAGTCCTAAAACTGGTGTTTAAACAAACTGGTCTTCACTCTCTTCGATGGCAAACCATCAAAGGCACCGAATTTCTGAACCAAGCTTTCCAGAAAAAATTAAAGAAGCGAAACAATCATTTTTCACGACAGAGAATCCAGAAACCAAAGCTAGCATCGTAGAATGTTTTCAAAGCACCTCGAAAGAATGCATGTGGAGATATTTTACGCATCAACACACTCTAATGTACATTGACGTGCATGTACCGAACGTGGTCAAAGCTTACAACCAATCTTACCATTGAAGAATCGGATGCACCCCTTGAAGTGACTCCCAACAATGAAGTGTCACTGGACGAGTGCGTGGCCGTCATCCTGCCGTCTACAAATTGGAAGACATGAACGGGGAAGTGTTAAAAGTAATGTTCTTCTTGCCTGAGTTAGAATGCGTGACCAAAAAGAAGACGCAGTGAACGATATCGAAAGCATTCTCAATCTAAGACCCGAAAAGTGGGAAAACGACGTTTCAAAGAAGTAAAAGTACGTTGGAAAGGATATCCGCTTAGTTTTGACTCTTTGGTCGACGTTTTGCAAGTCATCGACTATAAAAAGAAGTGATCATCATACCCTTCTTCACAGCCTCAACCACCACAGTGATCACTCCTACAGCGAGTTCTTCTGTGCAAGATCTACAAAAGCGACCGTTGTGTGTGTGTGTGTGTGTGTGTGTGTTGTGTAGAACGTATGCCTAAAAAGCAAATCGTCATTTTCTGCTAAATCTTTGTGATTCATTGTGTCATAATTGCTGCCATTGCCATTATGAATTGGCAACAATGAGACAAACAATTGTGGACCATTCTACTGAGCAGTTGCATCGGTTACTCTCTCCCCAGTCCTTCCCTGAAATACTCTAATAGTAACAACGGGAGTCTTCCTCCCGCACGTTAGTCACCCTCATAACAGTGGCCTTGGTCAAAGTGATTCACCCCACACGAATAATAAATGTCACTGAAAATATCAAAACACTTGTGAGGTCGAAGTTCCGAACGACCTAAAGCAACAATTTTTGAATGAAAACGAAACTGTAGATGTCTCTATGAAACGACAAGTATCCTGATGCTCCACGGTACATCTATCTGATGAAAAGTTTAGCTTTTATTTTAACAATTAATATCTGGTGGACACAATTGCTGCCAAATTCAATGCGCTGTTTGGCAAAGCCTTGGACAAAACCAAACGAAGTGTCACCCTCGAGTACCATAAAGTGGCTCGTCGCCTGCTGATGAAATTTTCAGATGCCAGAACGTTGTCCATTACATTTTGTCCTGAAGTATTTGACATTTTGGGTTTAGTTCTTAGGATGATCAAGGGTTCATTCATACCGCCCATCACAAACAACTTGAATATTGCAAAGGTTTTTCGTTACCCTGCAGAACTTAACCAAGGATTAAATTTGATCTTTGTTTATTCTGCTGTGGTGGAGTAGAACGTAGTGGGAAAAACATCCACACCGTTACTACGAGCGATTCCTTTCATAGTGGATTCTGACACGATTAATGACGTGGAGGTGGAAAAACCTACCACGTTCACTGCGAATATGTACATGCTCACTATTTACCAAAAAATATTCCATTCACCAACCAAAATTTACGATGAAACTTCATTTTTGAAAAGAATGTTCTAACGACTTGTAAGTCTTTTATCCAGTGTATCTCCAAAATGTCATCATTGACAAACAAAACTCCAAAGAAGCTTTCTTGAGAGCAGTCAAAATGTCTTGCTTCAAACTGGCAAAGACATTTTTGGTCGACGAGAAACTCCTCTAAATGCCCTGGATGCTGACCAGTCAGGCATTCCTGTTTCTCTGACGCCACAGCAGCAAGGACAAGGCAGAAAGAGACGATGACACCCATCCAGAGGCCTTCACACACCCAGAGCTTGAAAGACCAAGAAAAAAAGGACCGTCCGAGATTTAGACGTTTTTTATTATTAAATAACAGAGAGAAATTGTGATACACCGAGTCTTGCGAACGTTACAAGTCAAAACTGGATCTGTTTGCCATGCCACCCACTATGATTACGTTGCTAGAATTCCAATGGGTAGAATTTTATCCCGTCTCCTCCTTGACGACCTCAGTCCCTATCGAATTTAAAATCAAAGGACAGCCCTAAGATTACATCGATCTGAATAGCAGTTACTTGCACTTGAAAGTGAAAGTTCTTGATCGTGACGGAAATTCCGTAGACGGCGATGAGGAAGTATCTCCCGTTAACAATTTCATGCATTTCACGATGAGTAGAAGTGAAAACTCTCACCATTGCCACTGGACTTTATATCCGGTATCAAAGATAATCTATTCCAAGGACATTTAACCAAACGTTTAATCATTGGCATCGTTAGCAATGCAGCCCTAAACGGAGCCACCGATCAAGTGTCTGGGCATTACGTGTCCATGATTGAAGTCAAGATTGAATGGTGGAGAATCCTTGGAAATGGAATGGGAGGATCTTGGAAGCAGAATCCAAAGAAAACAACGAAGACGTTATGATCATGTCCAGATAGCCAGAACAAGAACAACATTTAGGCTCCTGTTTTGCCAAACATCTGGCAGAAACCATTTGAGGTTTGACCAAGAAAGATTTATATGGATGTCAAAATGATCATCACAGTCAAATTCAAAATGACAAATGTCTGATGATGAGTCAAGAAGATTAATTGAACGGATGACGCTTGGGGATTCATCTCGGAAGAAGCAGTGTTGCAATTGCGGTACAAGACTTGCGTGACCATTCCTCTCCTCCATTGACTAGCACCAATATTATCAAGGATAACTATGTCAAACATCGATACCAAATCATAAACTAAAAATAATATATTTAATAAACCATTAAATGCCAAAAAGCAACCCAAAATAACACCATGAAAAAGACACATTTGCACCACCTACACTTCCTAGCCAACTACATCAAATTCACCAAAACTAACACATCCTTCTACCAGAAGCATTGGTCTGAACAGATCATCAAAATATCACACAAATATTACCGCCACTGATCATTAAAATTAGAACTTATAAGGTAGCTAATTCGCCTGCCATCAGACCCGGTCGTACAAAGCGACAATGACTGGAAGAACGAAGCTCACACTTACATATCTTATATCCCCTCAAAAGAATAGAGCAATAAGGTGAACAAAGCCCAGTTATCAGGTCCTCTGCATGAGGAGGACCTAAACAGAATCTAAAAGATACACACCCCAAATATGAAACACACAACACGTAAGAACCCAGCAGTAAATAATTAAATAAAATTATGACCTCTAAGATTAATCGCTTCAATTGATAAGAAAAGGCACAGTGTTATTTCAAAATACAAGACGATGAAACTAGACTTGGATAACCTGCATGGAGAGAAGCCTACATGAGGAATTGCAACCTCTGTTCCCACCAGTACCTGCCTTTCTTGCCTCGTCCGGACAATACAACTAAGACATGTGACATGGCACACATAAAAGCAAGGCTATAGTGGCACTATTCCTACAGCACAGACCAATTAAAAATCACGACATTCGTGATTAACGTGTTGCAGAAGTCCTAAGGAAGCAAGGGACTTAAATTCTTTCCGTTCAGTTTAGTCTGACCATCAGCCTTTTCTAAGCACGGGTATCGAACGAGTCAGACACTCTGCAGTTGTAGCATTTCAGTTGTCTGGGAGTGATCTTTTGATCACCACCACCAACAACCATAAATGAAGATATAGCAGCTTGCTCAGCAGTTCTATCCTTTAGGAAGACTTAAATATACCTGGATTGCTGAACTATAACTACAACGGATCAACTTTTGCAGCCCGCCTAGCTGCCCGCTCAGTTGTAAATCCACCAAACAAAGAAATCCATTATTTCACCAAAAGAAATCTAACTTCTAGAGTAAGAACAATTGATTTCAGTTAAGGCCGTACTGGGAGCACGTGATGTTAGGCATATAAAAACTTCTATTTTGTTTTGGAAAAATGACCATGTGACCCTCATCCAGGAATCTGTTTTGCATCTTAAACTTGTGACTAACTGTTTGCTTTGTAGAATATGTTCGATGGGGCTCCAAACCATTGACACTTAAAGGTGATTTGTTGTAACCAGTTTGACCTGAAATTTTATTTTATTGAGTTAGTGATTCTTTTCCCTGGAAATATATAAGTGCTCCTACGAAATTCTTGGTTAAAAATATTCATTTAAATTTAATAGGAATTCAAAAGTGCAATATTCTCTGTGATTCAACAAGGAACTATTGACACGTCTACACTTTGAAGGTTGCGACAGACGTCATCGCCTTCCATTTTAGATTTCATCGGAACTCGAACTCAGATTCATTTAGGACATTTTAATAATAGGACTTCTATTTTTTTAATTCTTATTTGTTAAATTTTTACAAAATCTTGTTGTCTTTTCTGTTACGTTTTGTATGAGCATAGACACGTAACACATCGTACAGAAAACATCAGCAGCCGCCGATATTTTAATGCAAATACCGAGCTATAGGTGGGTAGTAGGAGAGACAAATGAGGCAGTTTGGTTGAGGCATAGGCTGCTGAAAGCAACCTAATCATCCTTAATGATGGATCTAGAAGAAGACTGGACCTCAGAGGATGGTACTCTCACATTTATCGACCTTACCTTATGCGCGCCCAAATTAGCTCATATTATTGATTGGAGGGTGGATCAAAACAATACATTAGGCAGCGATAACTTCCCAATCATCATCACTCTGCAGATGGCGGTGCAATTTAACCCCATCATTAAACACCTTACGATAAGGCAGACTGGGAAAAATTACTAAATATCCTTGCAAAAATCAATTCAGTGAATTTAGAAAATTGCAACATATATGAATATTACGAAAACATAATTATCACAATTCATAAGGCAGTTACAAAATGTATGCCTAAATCTAGTAAGATCTAAATAAAACAAACAGTTCCATGGTAGAATGACCGTTGTAAAATAGCACATAAAAATATACCTAAATAGGTACAAACGCAGAGGTAACTCCTTAGATATCCAACACTACAAATATCGAGAAAAAAAACTTAAACAAATACTAAAACAAGCTAAAGAAAAATCATGGCAAAATTTCTTTTCAAAACGTAAATTCAACTCAAAACAAGTCTCGGATAAAATTAAATCAATCAGTGGGAAAACGGCAAATTCAACCTGTAAAATTTTAGGTGCAACCTTCAATCAAGAAAAAGCTTACAAGCTAGCCAGTCGCTTCTTCTACATGAGCAGCAATAAAAACCACACTGGAAATTTCCAACAACACCGTGAAAAAGTTTAAAAAGCTCTAACAATTATTTAAAGAGCTAGGACTAATAATTTCAAACGTACAGCCAAATTACACTTCATGAATGGGAAATAGCTTAAGGATCTAAAATAAGGAACATCCATGGGGAAGATCAAATCGGCTACGAAATCTATAAAAACTCAACCGAAAACTTTGCTAAAACCATTCTAAAGCTACTAAATGCAATCTGGACCGCCTGACAAATGGAAACAAGCTATTGTAATCCCCATCACCAAACCTGGCAAAGATTCCAACAAAATCAATTCATTTAGATCCATCTCCCTTGCCAATAATAGTTGCACCTTTATGGAAACAATAATAACCAACAGACTCAAACATCACCTTCAAAGCAATAACCTAATTTCCTAAAATCAGTGCGGTTTTAGAAACAAGAGATCCACCACTTACCAACTGATTCGACTAGAAGTAGCCATAAAAATATCTTTCAATTCAAAAGCAATTCTGATAGAAACCTCATAGCCGTATATCTTGACCTAGAGAAGGCATTCGATCTAACATGGACCTAAGGCCTAATAACTAAACTTAACTATTAAGGAAACAAAGGCCGCATGTTCAATTGGATTGAAAACTTTCTAACAGGTCAACAAGTTCACTAGTGTTGGGAAAACTTGCTCTGAGTTGTACTTCCTGGAAAATGGTACCCCACAAGGGAACGTACTCATTCTCACACTCTTTAACACCATGGTTAATGACCTTGACTAAAGCTTACCGTCAAATAAAATAGATATATCCCAATTTGCAGATGACAGCGGCATTTGGAGAGCAGGCAACCCCGCTAGTCACCAAGTAATTGAAGAAATTCAGAAGAGCCTAGATAACATAGGGAGGTGGGCAGATAAATGAGGATTCATCACACGAAAAAAAAACAGTTGCTGTAATTTTCATCCCCAAAAGAAATAACAACATCATATACTACAAACGTTACATCCAAAGTAAAGCTATTAACTTTGTTAAGATAGTACGGTTCCTAGGCATGCTTTTCGATGAACACCTGAATTGGTGGCAACGTTAACGACCTGAAAAAAATTGTAATAAAGACTTAAACTCGCTACGAAACCTTAAAGTGACTACATGGGAAACAAGAAACATTATTAACTATATATAGAGCACTCATAAGATCGAAATTGGATCATGGATGTCAAATATGCAACGCAGATCATCAACAATATCTTAAAAGCTTGATTCTATACAAATAAAAGCTCCGACCATCTGCACCTGTACCCTTCCATCCACTTCACTGGATGAGTTCCAAGTTCTCACTGGGGAACTGCCATTGCAGCTAAGACAACAAGAGCTCGTCTTAAGATATGCTGTAAACATGACAGTCCACCCAAACACGCATCCCACCAGAATATTCATACACAAATGCGACAAACTATACAGTCGCAAACTAGTTAAAATATATCACAGGCTGGAAACTAATTCATGAGCTAATGAAATAACTACCAATAAAGGATTATCAGGCCGAACCTACGGAATACCCTGACCTGGATTAACTCTAGCCAGACGACTAACACTAAAGCTACTGAACTTGGTAACAAACTCGAACAAGAACTGAAGCTGAAAACCACTATTACGATGGATTTACTTGACACATGCTCAAATTTCGTCAAGATATACACTGTTTGTTCTAAAAACCAATCAGGTCTGCAGCAGTAGTGGTGATCACAGAAGACAACACTCAGATGGGATCCAGAGTACTTGATCATTGGTCCAATTTTACTGCAGAATTCTGGGCCATTTTGAAAGCACTGAAATGAATAAAAAATAACAAAATAAATAAACTAGTAATAATCAGTGACTCACTTGGCGTCATTATAGCCATTCAATCAAACAACTCTAAATCAAAAGAAAATTTTCTCAGCAAAATATATTTGTTTACTTAAGGAACTTAACGCTAATATAGATAGCAGAATTCATGTGGATACCATCACACATAGGAATCTTAGGAAATGAAATTGCTGATCAGGTCTCTAAACAAACGTTAGGAAACCCAAATCCTGCACCCCTAAAATATAGTGTAACTGAAATACACAGCAATACTAAAATAAATATCAATAAAACATGGCAGGAACATTGGAATTAAAGTACCAGAGGACGGAATCTTTTTGCCATTCTGAGGGATGTAAACAGAACCATAAAACCATCAAAAGTAAATAGCTCTGAGTAAAATGTTATTAACAGAATTACCACTGGATAAACCAAATTAGCTAGCAGCTTTGGAAAGCACCTAGGACCCAAACCATCCATCATCAACCGCTACCACTGCCAAATTACAGAAGACCTATATCACATCGTCAACACTGGCTACAAAAATCTGAACGAAAGAACAAATTTACAAAGTGAAAAAATGGATCC
>QKMX01054317.1:0-14043 GCA_003401595.1 Venustaconcha ellipsiformis
ATATATATATAATTTATATGGCATGCATTGATTTTACAAATCATCATCATCATTCTCAACAATCCTTAAAATACACAATCCTCGTACTATATTTTCTATAAATTGAACTACAGCATATCAGTGTTTGACCACAGTTATCAAACCATTTATAAATCATGTTTTTTTAGCATAGTCGATACAAGAACTGAAAGAAAATCCACCAGAAGGTGAGACACTTGCGTACTCTGTATTGTTATTTTGAATAGTGTCGCTGATTTAGATGAGACGTTATTGAAGAAAAACACGCAACAAGATTTCAAATAGTTATCATTTTAATTTTTTTAAATTTATTTTTCTTAAAATTACTGTTCTGGAAGAGGCTTATTATACAAAAAACGACAAAACAATGACTACATGTACGCGTGTTGCTTATCCGGTAAGTGGTGCAGCAACGGAAGCGGAAGCATGGGCTATTCAGATGATTTCAATTATTGCGAAGTTTTGCATAACACAAAGTTAGGAATGAGTGATATATGCATTGTGATGTTTTAGAGGTAAAATATAGAACACTGATCTACCATCAATGTTGCTATAATTTAGGAAAACAAATAATGATAAACATTAAATTTATTATGTTGGGAATGTATGGTATACGGTTTCTATGTAATTAAATTAACAAATTATCATTGCAACTAAATCGAGTAAGAAATATTTGCATTAATCCTTCTACGTAAACAGCTCTCAGTGGAGAATTTCCCGGACAGAAAATGATAAAAATATAATCCGTATGGATTTTATGGATTTTAATAACCATAAGTCCTGCAGAGCCGGAGTCTGGAAGTTACAATTCAGAAACTTCATTTGCAAGTAAGATTATGTCCCACTTTGGTCATTGCCCGACACGTTCTGATAATTCATATGGTTCTGAAAGGGCTCTTATGGCGATGACGTACAAAGATTCCTTATTACTAGAGACGAGTAACACAGATGTGCATGCCACAGAGATTCCAAAACAGACGAGAAAATAATTAATGCCACTATAAGAAGCATATTTGTAAATATATATGTTTCTTTTGGTCGTAATAGTTATATACTAAGGATTTAAAATAAGTTCTTAAAATGTAACATAAAAGAGTAGCTTAAAATGTATTGAAGATATATCCTTCCAAACGAACGAAAAAAATCAGATGAGAGGTAAACATGTTTAAAATCATTTCATGGTATCAGCATCAAAGATGGCGGTAATCATACATATAAGCATATGTATATTGCATTATTTCCATGTCCAGTACTTTCAATGGTGACACATCATCAGAAAAATAGTATTCATGAAGACAAAGTTCAAAACAAAGAAATCGTGGTTATATCTACTACAAAACATGCTTCTTAAATTTGTAAGCATCTTAAGATCCGATTGAAACCTGAAGAAATATTTGGCAAAAAGCAGAAAATTGTATAAATTGGTAATGTCATAGCAACGTGTACGAAGAACTGATTTCCTTGAAAGCGTGAAAAAGCATTTTTTCGATAACTCACATGTGAGTAAAGTAACTGATTTTGCTTAAAATTGACATGTTTAGAGTAATTTCATTACTTATTAATATTTCTGAAAAAGTGTTTGATGACTTACTTTTAAGTGCTGGGAAAAGAGCCTCGCATCATACCAACTAGTTATCATTAAGAAATTTGCAGAAATCATAGTCTGTTATTTAGAGAAGTATATTCATCTTTTTGTACACGTATTTTAAATGACAACAATGACACATAAGTCTGCAACCTAACCTTTGGTCAGTGAATCATATGCATTATGGGCATGAATAGAGCAAAATCTACTTGCTAAATACTGCATCGGGTCAAAGGATACATTGTGTAGAGTAAAGTACACTCTGGTAAGAATATGAATGCGACGAATGCAAAAGATCATTCGTAGCTGCCAGTGTTTGGTCATGGTTAGTGTGCAGGTATATGTTTGTAGGGTGGTAGATGACATGGAAGAGAGCGTTTATGTGTATAGGGTGGGTGGAGGTCTTGGAAGATATCGTTTACTGGAATAGCTGCTGATAAATCACAACCACAAATATAAGAAATCCTTGAGGGTATGGACCAGCTTCGTTCAGAAAAGGCCGAGATAAAGGATCGTATGCCAGAATCAGAACCAGAATTGGAACCAAAACCAGCACAAGTCAGAACTGAAGTGAAAGATACATTTACCCAAAAGAGTATTACCTTCACATAACAACTTGACAATGCTGAAAACTTACCTGCATTCGCCGCGCAAAGGTTTGATAATAGAAAACAAGTTTTGAAATCCGAGTAAATACATACACTACGGAGTTGATCGGACCCGAAATAATCACAAGATATATTGCATTTAGCAATGGGATATATAACTACGTTTCATGGTTACACCAACAACAATTGTGCCAACACCAACCAAACAAACCAAAACATCAACAACAATTACAGCAATAACCACGAAAACAAACACAACAAAAACAAAAACAAAAATCACAGAAACCAAACAAAACAATAAGGAAGTAGAAAAATGGCAAGTACAAATCCTGCCTGCTCCTTTGCCACTGGAAGTGGTCTTGTCGCTCTTGGTACAAGTACCAGAGGAAGTGATCTTATTACACCATGCCCAAATAATGTTCTTGAAGATGTTCATAGACTGGAAATTCAAACTGGCGGAAAACTAGCCGGTAATAATTCTCCAGAAATCATTAATGAATCAGCTGCTATTTGTCAGAGATTATTACAAGTGGCATCATGGACATTAATGTTTATCAGTCCCTCATAGATGAAATCGTTTATCATAACTGCAGTGATTGATGCAATTAGATCAATGAGAAGAAAATAATATGATCAAACATAATGACTGGCTTAGACCTGTAATGGTCAGGTGACAAATTCGCGATTACCTACGCATTAGGCTATCTAAGAAGATGGATAAGGTGATGTTGTTCAGGGTCTATTCAGAAGGATCGCCCTAAAAGCAATACTGATTTCAAAACAATTATCAATGAAGCTATTGACATTGTTCGTGATAAAGTTATTGGTGCTGTTTGTAATGTTGCTAGTAAAGCATTCTCAAGAATCTGGGATAAGCTAGCATGATTGATGCACAGATCGCCATCAATCTAACCTCAGCCACTAAAATTACCTAGCACCAAAGTTGTCTGCAAATGGCAGTGAGATAATAAACCAAGCTGTAAATCAAAGACTAGCAGATTTGACTGGTGTACCCCTGTCAGTAAAAGAAAACAAAATAACTGTTAGTCTGATAGCAGGAAGTGGTCTTCTTGTTAGAAGATAATGAATTAATAATAAAGATGTTCAAGCGTATATATGATCCTGCATTTGACATGGATTCACCAGTTCTCAAAAATGAATCGGTGCGTGATTATCAGTATTATTCTTATGACACACGTGTACCTAACGCACGGTGAAGAATCGAGTTGCAAGTTTAAGATACAAGTAGAAATTGCTTTCCCAATGTGGCATCAGTGAGATCAAGGTAGACTTTTGAAGGTAGATAATGCAGCGTATGGAATTGGTGATCAAGTTGGTTTTGTTAATAATGTTATCTTGCCGTTATTTAACAGAGCCACATATATCATGGAATGAAGAAATATTTAGTCATGCCTGGAAAACGTCGATATTGCTACTACGATACTTGACCTTTCCAGATACAGTGATGATTACTCGACGTCATCTGGTACATCAACAATGTTTGCAAACAATTGAACTGATCAACCAGAAAGCATCAACATAAAACTGAATGCCGCTAGAACTGAAGTTGGATCAAGAAATTAAAATATCAACTAGGGATTTGCATCACGTCGATCACTGTTAAATGGCAAGGAAGAACTTTTATTTGTTTCAACTGTCACATAAATTGGATTTTTCAAACATGTTAGGAAAGTTATATTTGGCGCTAAACATACTCTGGCATTTGTTAGAAAAGCCACCGACAATGATGCAATTTTGCAAAAGCCACTGACAATGATGCAATATGGCGTGCTGCTGCCGTTGATGCAGGTAAAGTAATACGAACAAAATATTCGTAGTTGATGCCAGCAATGACTCCATCGCGTAATAAAGAACAACGCTTACGTTGTCACGGTTGAACATTTCCACATACAGTATTAAAAGTCATGTTGCTTGGTTATTCACATCAGGGGTTTCAGCACAACGACATATATTCATCGCCTTTCAGGAAAATTCCATAGTAGATTCGCAGGAACGAAGTCAATGGTATTTGATACACTTGTGGTTAGTGAAGTTTATTTTATTATAAATGGATATCAAAATCCTTCTGAAGAAGAGTTGCTGAATTTTGATATTAATCATGTTGCACGTGCTTATCATCGTTTGATGACATTCATGGTCAGAATGTGAATTATGGTTTGAAGACATTTCGGCGGGATTTCGCAACATATCCAATCTATTATCTCTCACTGGAACACTTCGATTCTTTTAGAAATCAGTCGTTGACATATACTTCCGAGCTCGTGTAGAACGACTACCCGCTGATGGTTATAGAGCAATCGCATATATACTCTCAGACAAAAAAAAATTGTTTGAAGGTGTTGGTTGATGAATGACAGTCATTGATACCTTAGTGGAAAACATGTAACTTGATCAATCGTGAAAAGTAATTAAATCGTTCATGACATTATAATGTCATATCATCATGTTAGTTTTACTCTGACTCTTTGTAAAATTTCAAGCTATAATAATTATCAAAAGAAAATTCGGGAATACAAATATTGTTGAGATCAGCACAGATCGTAGGTAATCCAAATAAACTTCCACTGACAGAAATTCAACTAAGGCACTTCGATGATGCCAAGCGATGAAAGACCGATGTCAGATTTAATATATTGGAGGTGCTTTTAAATATATTGCTAAGACGGGTGGCATATTTCCACTTTTTTCAGCTATTCCAATTTTGACATCCGCCGCAGCACCAGCTGGTGCTGTTGGAAGTGCTGCTGGGAAGGCATTAAACATAGCAAAAGACCACAGACGAAAGACTTCCAAAAGAGGATGGGGTCTAAGACTGCCAGGAATCTCTCGTGCGGCTTAGGTCTAAGACCTCCCGGGACAATTCGCTAAACATGATTTCCATGTCCAATTTTTATTTACTTGATGCTGCTAAGAAATTAAACATCAAAACCTTTAGAGGTGTTTTATGCTTTATCAATTACCATAACAATCGAACAATGTTGAAACTCATATAATTAATTTTGATGGAAGTTCTGATCCAAAACTCGCTGGATTGCATAGGCGAGTAACATAATCACGTGGAGTTGTTTATTTTGTGTTGTGTTGTTCAAATGTGTTGGCGGACTAACAAAATACTCCAGTCTGGTATTCAACACTACAACCACAGACAATAACTGATCCGCCAATATGTGGCCGTGAAGCACTTGATGTGCTTGATGATGTATCAAGATCGCTGACACCTACTTATAAAGTCGTGCACAATTAGTATAGCACGTCGTTCAACTTTTTAAACTGATGTTAGTGAATCTACAATGATAGATTTTTGCTGAAGATCTGCTAAGGGTAATCCCCAAGGTGACTTATCCAAATATGCAACCCTTGACCAAGTCAAGGATAAGCTTGCTAATCTTTAGGTCTCGTAATGTGGACAAATATAAAGTTGTTTTTCATGATCAACAAGGAAGATTAAAAACTAACAATATCCCGTTGACTTATCATTCTGCGGGTTCCAGGCGCGACCGAAGATAACTTAGTGGTGTTTACTAATAACGGTAAAATTAAAACCTCGGAGGAATCAATTATAACACTCAATTTATAAATTGCTGGACGAATCAGAAAAATTGGAGATATTATGTATGGGGATCTCAACATGAGAATAATATAACTATCAAGGTGATAAAAATCAATATCAGGCGAATATGTGGCAACAAAATGACACGTGGACCGCAACAACACAACGATCAGAAATGATATCAATGATCGTGTACGATCCACCTGCGATACAATGACTGGTTCTTTCAATATAGTTAATAATAAATTTACTGGTCTTGGAGAACAATATCAAACGATGACGCTGTAACAAAGAAATACGTCGAAAATTCAACATCCCAATGATGACCTCGTTAATGACAATCAATGATCGAATGACCACGTTTAGAACTGAATATGTTACTCGTGTAGCAGCGTTTGTAAATTTTCGAAGGAACACAAATAAAGCCGCTAATGAAATTTTTGGAAATCCAGGAGTCCTCGACATCTAGCATATACAGTAGCGTCTGAACCAGCATTATGGACACCACCCAATAAATTCACCAAACATACCTATAAGGATACCGCCATATACAGATTATCAGTTCTTGGCACAACATTTGCAACATTTACCAAAATTCCACAGCGTTCCGCAGTCCTATCCCTGTCAGGCGGATCTTCGGCTCTATGTTAAGCATATTGAGTAAAACGAGGAGAAAACATTCGTGGTAAAAACGAAAAAGATTAAAGAATAAGTCATCGGCGTGTTATAATATTGGTGCATTGAATTCGTCGCCAAATTATTATCTACTTAGATCAGTAATTTACATAATGAGCCAAACGATTGACGTTCAACGTTTCAGATACGTGCAAGCGTGTTCATGGCAGACCCAACTAAAAATATGATTGATGCCTATACAAGAAAACAAAAGAGAAACAAAAATGCCGCAGACGTATCGTTGTTACTGATATAATTGTATACTCCATATTCGCGTTAGTCGCTCGAACAGCAACATATATGATAGCACCATTAAAAGGAACTGATGTTGCAGTCATAACTGGCGTTGCTGAGATTGTAATATGATCGCAAAATAGATATCTAACGTGCGCGGCTGATACATTACATGAATATACAACGTTGCTATCAGCAGCAACACAATAACACTACAAAAAATATCGCCGATATCATCAGGTATCAATAATGGAGTAATATCAGATCAGGAGTTTGACGTTAGCTTTCCAAGGGCAATTGCATCCAAGGTAATAGCACAATTGTGAGTATATTACAGCTGACTTAGATAAAAAAGTCATTCTGCGGGTTGCAAGCAAATAACTCATTGGTGTTTTCGTATAAAAAAATCTGATGGAATCCCCGATTGGCAAGTTGTTGTTATTCCTACGGGCAGTTATCAAATAGGGTAGATCAAAAGTGAATTCCAACGCAGGATTAAATCTGACAGAAAAATAATTCAAAATCGCGATTACGGTTTATGAGCCATTATTATCAGCCGCCATTGAAATATAAACGCCAGATTACGCTGTAGATATATATCAATCATTGATTCTAAATGTGTTAGGATGGTCGGAAATATAACCTTCAGCACCACATACACCACCTCGTCCTCAACGATCTGATTATTGATCAGACAAGACAGCGTATTTGGGAACAATTTAGATTACGAAATATGGACACTGATACAAGAATTCAAACTTAGAGTGTCCATATTTCGTAATCTGGATTTTTTGCGACCTAATCGATGTTTGTAAAATCTATTAAAATCAAAATTAATATTATAATCACAATCAGAACTTGCATCCGCGTATAGATTAACAGATTTAAAATTGAATGAATTCTTAAAAACAACTCAGGAAGAAATATAAGATAAGACCAAAAAAATGTTGGACCTCCACTAAATCCAGAAAGTTACCATGACCACAAGTAAATGAATAGAACGTGATATTGTTGCCATATCTACTTTTTTAACTGGAATAACTATTTTTTTAAATATTTTCTCAAATTAAATCATGCAAATTAATATAATGAATGGAAGAATTACCAAGATAAAAATCTAAGACATGCAAAACAACTGATAGTTTGGTATTATTGTCTAAACAATCTTTGCAGTGAGATTCTCGATGATGTAATCGATTCACGATTAATGGAAATATATATTATCAGAATCAAACTTAATATTGTATTCAGAAGCAGAATCAGAATAAATAGCATACTCTGATGCTGAATAAATAGTCTAATCTGAATAAAAATAAATAATATAATCTGATTCTGAATAAATTTTATAATTTGATTCTGAATAAATATTAAAATCAGAATATATATTATAATCTGAATAAAAACATAATCAGAATAAAAGTAAATATTATAACCTGATTATGCATAAATATTATAATCAGAAGAAAAATAAATATTATAATCAAAACAAAAACAAATATTAACATCAGAATCAGAACCAGAATCTGAATCAAAATAAAATAAATTTATAATCAGAATAAAAATGATTATTATTAATCAGAATAAAATTAAATATTGTAATCAGAATAAGAATAAAAATAAGTTTGACTCAGAATCTGAATAGAAAATAAAATAAATATATTGATAGGAATTAGATTGGAACAGCAATAATTGGGGGATAGACAAAACACGCGCTTATTTACAATCCATTGTTTCACTTTCACCTTTGACGTTGTCACCACTTTCACAATCCCCCTTGACATAGTCCTTGACGAAATCAAGGAGTTTACAATAGTACCTATTTTTTACAACTCTCTTACTCACAATATTTTATTTCGTATTCGCCTGATAAAACTGATTTAACTTTCTCAACCGACTGTGCGAGTGAAACGAATTGTCGGACGCATTTATCACTATCGACATAAAGCAGCGATTGTTTATTTGCCTTTTTGAACAATTGAATAAACATGTGTTCGGCAGCTAGTGTGTATCTTTCAAAATCATTTGAGATGTTTTCCAAGATCAAGTTGATTAGAAAGTTATCACGTCCATGTAAATTTTAAGCTCAGAAATAATTGCATTAATATTTTCGAAATTCATTGTATAATTAAAATAAAATATATAGAGTAATGTGCCGTTCCATGGGTCCATTCATTTTCTCGGTTTTGCCGTTCCATAGGGTCTATTAATGAGGCTAATATTTTTCTGGATGACATTCAATTTCAATGTCCTTTTTTGAGCTTGCAACTATTAAAATGTGAGCTATCGAGTAAGCGTCGACAAGTTTGTTAGTCACGAGATTGTGAAACGCTAATTTTAATAAGTCTTAGCTACTATCATATATTTCAGAACTTATATATAAGGTGAACAATACTTGGAAATCCACAAATAGTTCACCTAAGAGGCGTGGCTTGTCCCTTTCTCTTTTCTCTTAACTATTATCCCCGATAATAGGGAAGGGATAAGAAATCTGGCAAAGTTAGAAAAAACAAGATTTTGTTTTAAAAAGCAAACCAAAACAAGCGTAAGTCGTTACAAAATGTAAGAGAAGTTAAAACTTTTGTTGACAATGTTATTTCCTTTCATTCAATTTCTCATTTCAACTTCATATTAAAATTCAGGATTGACGGCATCTGCGGCAAAATACATTATATTATGCTTTGTTTGTATTTCTTTGAAAATGCTGATTTGGTTATATTATCTGCTACACGTTGTTTCGGGAATATGTAGAAAATATTTGGTAGCTGGATATATCGATTAGAATCTATTTCCTTCCGTGCCTCTGTATTTACGGATATAACTGATTTTGCAAATATATTATATTTACCTATACCTCCAGATTTAGAATTCTGACTCTTTGTAATAGCCTGCAAATTATTCAAATAATTGTCGAGTTTTTTTGCCATTAATATGATCAGTTACAAGTCCATCTGTCATCAGTTCGTGAAAATATTCATAAATACATCTGTGACTGAGATATATTTTTCACCTAGCACATAATATGAGACAAATAGCATTATTGTCAAAACCGACTGATTTTTTATTCGACATTTCCTAATTAAACCAGCAAAAGGCGCCTCAATTCTTGATGATGGGATGATTTACAAATTAATCCTGTTCCATTAATATAGTAATATTATTTGTTAGATCATTAATTTTTACTAGAAAAAATATGTAGAATGCTAGCCAAAGATATAGCAAAATAGTCTTTAGCGTGTTTTTGTCAGAGTTTAATTGCCACAAACATTTGTATCATAATACCTTTTTAAATCTCTATATTTTTACCGCCGCATTTTACACACACTTTAAACACGGTTCTGGTCATAGACTTAAACCTCGAACAGTCTGCATGTGGTATCCACAAAATTCATTTACACAAGTCTTATTACAATGAGTTGTATATCCAATCATGGACCACTTACAACTATCCTTTGCTTGAATCATTATATAGTTATTTGAAGTTTAATTTAAATATATATTTGCATGTAGAAATTTACAAGGTTATCTGCAATTAAATTCTCTAAAACTAGATTCGATCAAGACAAAATTACCTCTGATCTTCTTAGATGAGTTTTGGTTGATGTTAATCCTTATTGGATGAATCCGACTTTAATCAATCGTATCGCTGAATCCAAGAGAGTTTTGCAACAATGGTGCGGCTCATGTGTGGTCAACATTTAGAGTTAGATAAGACTTTGATGCTAGAATGAATGACCCACGTGCAAGGACAATTATTAATTATATCGACGAACAAAGATATATTTTAGAATAAACTTTATTGTAGTGGTAGACGACACCTGTATTATTACTGACAAACGTGACGCTGTTTAGAAATCACATCACAGATGTTTTAACGTTAAGTATAAGTTACAAACCAGGAATAATGACTGGCATCGACAAACCATAATATGAACGAGCATATTCTGCGACAGTAGTTGTTTGTGCGATGTATCCGCTGATGATCGACCAAATGTTAATGATCTCCACCCGATGAGGATTTTAACGCTAAATTGTGTCGCTGAACGAGTTATATAATACTTTACAAACGTGAAAAGAGATAATGGGTTAACGGATTTACGAAGTAAAATAATAAATAAGTGGGTAGAAACAGTTGAAAATACAGGAGATGCTATCAACGACTTTGCTGAGCTGGAACAAAAATAAAATTCCCCATAAAGATGAAGACGTTAACGGGTGAAATTTATACCAGTCGAAGAATAAATCGAAAGGATCTTCGATATGGATCCCTGGTCATAAATCTCACGCGTGGACGTCCGACGTAACATCATTTCTATGAATTCGAATTGTTAAATGTTATGACGCTGATATCTTCGACTTGACAATATCAGGAAGAGCGACCCTATATCCGTGTGGCATATTTCAAAGTTCAGAATATGTGAATTGCGATCAGTTTTTACGACCTAATGGAGCTATTTATCGTGCAGAATCTATATATAACAAAATTAAAAATCTTGCTTTGAATTGCATGAACTATACTGGTGTTACTGAACGATTACTCTGTTGTTGTTTCAATGTCCGCAGTTGCTGCTCACTTTAGTCAGAAGAAAATTCATAGAAACCTACACGGTTTGAAATTTTTTGAAGATATGCAACACAGTTATATCGAATGCAGACAACGCGAATTGTGGAATATTAAATACGATTATAAGGATAATATCTCAGTTGATATGGTTCCATGTTATCTTGGATGGTTTTTAGAAGTAGTAGAGTGTTCTTAATATTTTAAAATATTTGGACATCTAACACACAATAGGACTCGAGTTGTGATAAATGGACACTAGCTAGATTTTTAATTGAATGGATTTGCATGTATTGAGGCATTTGAGTTTGCACAGAGAAACCATTAACCGGTTGTTGCTATTTGGTTTGGTCGTCGTTTTAGTAAACGTGGTTGGGATCCAGTAGTTAAATTTACATTAGGAAGATAATGTGATCATAAACGACATTGTTTAAGATTAATTTTGACTATGCTGAGCTCTATTTTATAACTGCTGATACAACAGAGAAAAATGTATTAAGATCTTTGCGTACGATTTGATAAACTTATTATCAATGACAAACAAATTTCCTGATACCGCTGTTATTGCTCCATGTATTGATTTTATATCAATAACAAATGCAGGATTTCTAAATAAATGACAAATAGGTGTTGATGCATCATGGGCTAATGAAAAAGACGCAATAAAAGATACTTAGCTATTTTGACTCCATCGATTTTGGATCTGATGAAACATATTATAAAAACAAACAGATGTCGCTGCATTCATTGGCACCAGATGCATATGATTCATTATCCAGACATTAAACCCTTTATCTTAATAGGTGCAGTTGTTCTAGTAGAACAACTAGTGCGATTGAACTATTTCGGAATTGTGAAATGTTTGTCTTGATTCATATACACAGACTCGCCAGAGAAATGAAAGCCTGAGGAGTCAAATGTCATACTTATCACAGCTTTTTCCAATGGACAGGAGATGCATGGACGCCTTATCGAATAGGTGAGAAACATATTC
The DNA here is from genome assembly GCA_003401595.1 of Venustaconcha ellipsiformis. Classification (NCBI taxonomy): domain Eukaryota; kingdom Metazoa; phylum Mollusca; class Bivalvia; order Unionida; family Unionidae; genus Venustaconcha; species Venustaconcha ellipsiformis. The sequence goes on from QKMX01054317.1 coordinate 12,244, forward strand.
CTAAGATAATTATTTGGGAAGATATGCACGGAATCTCTGGAATTTGAGATTCCCGGAATTGATGAGAAATAAAATCTCGTAATTCATGAAATTTTTTGGTTCATGTGAGTGTTGTTGACAACGCGTTAAAAATGGATAAATCGCCATGTATTCTAAGGTATGGTATAACGATACGTTCGTCATAAGGATTAGCTATTTCCGATACAAATACATGGATTGTTGATGATAGTTTTGAATGGTCAAATTTAGTTTATCTGGCAGGGTCTAGAGTCCAAAGTTAGGAGGGTTATCAAACTCAGGGCAATTGCGATGATATAGTGAGGAAAAAACTTAACAGGTTATGAGCGATCTGACAAAAATATATAAACGCGACTTTGATCTTGATATTGAAACTGTGATGCTGACCTGTCTTGAGTGTTATTGACGTCGAGGAACCAGTGCCTTATTGCTAAAAAATAATTCCTCACATGAGTGAAGGCGGTAGTATTTGTGTATCTTCAGGAATTACTTGTAACTGTTCACGTACAAATCCACGTTGTGAAGCAGTTGAATCTAGTTTATAGATTACAGGTTTACCCGTGGATCATATTAAGCTGGCAATTTCATGTGTAGTTACACTCCAGACTGGATCAATTGAACTTTTTTTTACCACTGTCAAGTTCACCAGGTTCATATAAATATGTGAAAGTCACATTACCAAATACTCGTTGTTCTGAGAAAGAGTCACGTCGTTGTACTGGTATGTGGTTTTGTAATTGCAGTGATAGGTTTCATCGAAATTCCACGAGTAATTTCATTATTTAACGCAGCTGTCACACTTAGTAGTCTCGCAACCCAATCACGAGATCTCTTATCCGCCTTAACATTTTAGGTATATTTCCTGCGCTTATTGATATCCAAACAATCGCTTATCGCTCAGCGATTGCCTGATCGCGATGAAGTGAGGTGTGACATCGTCTGATTTTAACGGTATGGTGTTTCATCAACGACGTTACTGCACCAAGAAATTCCTTGCTAGGATCAACATGTAACAACTGTGGCTTTGAAAGGATCCTCGTTGATGAATTAATTCAAGCGCCCGACAGGTAATAGGTCAAATCTGTCTACCACCATCTAAAACATCCAGTACGCACATTATGACGTCATCAATCGCAATGAAGATCCAAAGATATTTTGTGTTCACCACATGATACTATTAAAACTGGTGGACGTTAATCGCTCAAATACAAATACGCGTTCATTCTCACAAGTAAATGTAAAGAAGCAGAAGCACTATCAACAAAAACAGCAACTGAAGTTGTATCTGCTAACCAAGCTGCGGTAACAGAATGTTCAACACCTGCTGCATCAGCAAATTTACTAATCGCTGATTTACCCTTTCAATATCCTCTTGGCCTATAATAAATTGAGTCATTTATTATAATACTAATCGGCCGACTAATTAGCGGCCCCTAGCACTAGTTTACCTTTCATCACAGATATTACCATCCATATTTATTTTTTACAGATTTAAAGTGTGAATCAACTTCACGTCTGCAATATATCACTTTCGTAGATCTGGATTTTTAAGCGTGACATCATAAATGTGGCCGGCTTGATCAATTACATTTACTGGATACTCTCCACGTCTTGATTGATATTTCTCGTCAAGTCCGATATCAAATCGGGTTCCAGGACCACATTAATTATATCCATATGCATGCTTCTCGCCAGGATATTTAGCCAATTGAGCAGCAGAGAGACTGAAATCTACAACTTTCTAGAGACCATATTTTTGAAAATTAAGGGTTCCTACGAAGG
>QKMX01054391.1:0-12616 GCA_003401595.1 Venustaconcha ellipsiformis
AGATAGATAGATAGATAGATAGATAGATAGATAAACTGGCCAGTGAGTTATACTTACTCCTAATCATCATTTGAACAGTAGGTTTTGTTTTAGCATCATATTTTCCTGTTAAAGCAATAGAACCAAAACTGCTAAACCTAAACCGTGTTGTTAATTACTTTTAAAGGTCATCTGATATCCTTTGCGATAAACGGAATATAAGTGGTTAACTTCTAAGAATAATGTCTTATCACTGGTATAAATGTCAACTAGAGACCTATAATGTTAAATCTATAATCATTCTCTAGCATAGATGTCACTATAAATCATCTAAATGGTGCACATCACAGTCAGATGGTGTAAAGAAATGTAAAGTGTAATTTGCGTTTAGAGAAAAGTATGCTCCCACCTCTCTTTCTCTTTCTGCATAATAGAAGTAATTACGTGAAATAAAAGTCCATGCTAAATACCTTTTATAGTTTTCATTTAAGCTTTGAACAAACAATGTTGTAATGTTGTCAAATCTATAATTATAGCCAAATGAAAGACCACCAATGGTTATGGACGATTGAGGAAGAAAACTTGGAAACTGGTCTGATAAACTCACGGACCATCATCTCAATAGAGAAAATATTGGGAGAGTGATAGATTTTCATAAGGGACTATTTTCTACTTCAACTAACTTCTCTCGAGACTACAACGATCTCTTTCAACGGAATACATAAACTGCCAATTTATCTATTTATTTGACATATCCGTATTAAGAAGATTGATAAATGTGAACTCATGACTTATCATTATCTGTCAAAAATCTCTTGAACAACTTCATTATTTTCCGACAATTTTAAGTTGTTTGGAATAACATTTCTCTGTAAGTGTTTCCGTACGTTCCTTGTACCTTTCATAAATGAAACATTTACCAAGAATAAAATTAGTGTTGAGATCTTGATACATGTATGTTTTGAATATATAAGATATTCACATAAATATTAACTTAATTTAGCTATCTCTCTCAAAAATCCAGCACTGCATGTTAAATTCCTCTCATAGACAGATCCATTTTATGTTAAATCATATATCTCTTTCTCACAGTCTTTGGGTACCAGTGATTTGAGAAATATGAATTATGAAAGCCTCATTGTGACCTAGTCCTGTAAAGATTTTCTAATAAAGTCAAAATCTTCATCAAATGAAACGAGACAAGCAATCTCCGCTTTTGCTCATCATGCATGATCTCGTGCACATTGCGAGACTTTTGCGGGTCCTGCCTACCACGCTAGTTAAATGTTAATATGCTCAAGTGTAAAAAAGAAATGTAATGAAAATGACAAAGATGGAATATTTTAATTAAATGATTTTCCCACTTTCAAATCTGTCCACACGAGCACGTATACATATGCACAGACTGACTGACATATAAACTGCTTTTAATCTCTAGCTCGCATAGAATACAATCTTAGTAATAATTATAATAATAAGGTGCTCTCTCTCTCTCTCTCTCTCTCTCTGAGTCTTTGGGTGAAAGAGCTCTCATATATATGAACAAAGAGTACATTTCATCGATCATAGTGAATCTAGAGCTTTGTTTAGATCCTCTAATTAATACCTGTTACAATCAAGCTTTATAATGCCAACACATTCTATCCAATATGTAACGCATGCTTAGTCTACGTTGTGTGTGTTATAAATCTTAGTTTTGCTCCCAATTCTGGTTTAACAATGAAAAAATATTGCACCTCTCAAACACCTGTTGATACGTAATATTTTGCTGTCCATGTCTTTAATGTACAGCAACACATGATCTTTAGATAATATTAAATTCGAATCAGGTAACAATTATATTTATCGATTTTGAGACAGAAGCAAATATCGTTGCTTGATCGACACGCTGACCATGAATAAAACGTCGGTCAGTGCACTTGAAAGGCCCCTACTGCCTGTAAAATTGCTAAAATGCAGCTGGTTGTTAGTGAGAATTGTAGAATTTATGATAGCTAAAACGTTTACCCCTTCCTTTAGATCAAACTAACGAGCATTTCTTAAAACGAATTTACCTTTATCTCTTGAACCGATAAAAGTGGTAACCCAATAATAATTACTCTTATACAGATATAGTACCCCTAAATAATTAATGACAATGACGGCCTACTTTATCTCTTCTTTCATTCCATTGGTAAACTCATAGGGGTGATACAAATAGTAAACTCATGACATGTATGTTGACAAAAGGACATATAAAGAAAGTTTAGATTCTTTACTATATTTATAATATAGATCAGAGGTTAGTAATTGGTAAGAAGGTAATGTTTATTTACAAGGAATTTCAATTTTATTTACATACTTATTTTATATACTACCTTTTGTGCTTAAGACGGTTGGTTTGTTTAACAATGGAGGGTAGGGGAGCTAGGATAGGGATAAAATAGAGTGGGTAGAGGTCTTATGGTTATAGCTGCATAGGGACGTTTTTTTTTGCTATGTATATCTTTATTTTTGTAACTTCAGGTTAATGATTTTGCCTAATTTCTATAATTTTTATTGATGACTGTAAATTGTAGTTATCATCTAGAGTTGGAATTTGTAACTGTATAATGATGATGTTAAGATAATAGATAAAAAAGAATTGCATAGCATCTATAAATAGATGCTTACGTGTGTGTTAGCAGTTATTAATAATAAAATTATTAGTGAACATGTTTACGAGATTCGGTCTTTTTCCCACTGGAGAGATCGGTCAGGTGCTATCTTAGAAGAAGTAAGATATTTCATGTTGGATGGTTTAGGTCACATGAATATGTATTTTGAAATATTAGAGTGAATTGTAAGATCTGCCACTTGGAATATATTGCAGCATAATGTGGTAATAGACTCTCATATGTTTATATAATGAGCGAACTACAATTAGATTGACTCTATTTTTGGGGTCATTCTTATTTCTTGTGTACCTGCCATATCAATTAGTCTGAAGACGTTTTCTTTACGTTCTACTTAGATAGTGTTTGAGAGAATAACAACATTTGTTTGGTTTTTTCGGTGAAAAGATAAATTTTCATTATTGGCAATATAATATTATTCGGTAAAATTTGTAATTAAAAGGAGTTTTGCACAACACCGTTTTGACTAAGTCACAATTCTCATGGGTGCGGTACATTTCTGGTTCAAAGTATATACGGAACATTTCATTCTTTGAGACTTTTTAAGATTATTTTGGATTCACTGCATAATCCTGTAGGTTCCTCTCATATTTTCATTTATAACTTTGTTGAATAAATTATTTAAGTTTGGCAAACATTGTTGGTATTGCTTGTCTCTATTACTTAGTTTAAAGCCATAGAGACACTACAATTCGTATAAATAAGAGATTTAAATCGTACATTATGGCTTCAGTAAATGAGTAAATATTAATTATTCCAAAAGGCATGTTAGATAGTAAGTTGATGTTTTCAATGGATTTCTTGTTATAGCTCAGATAGACGCACGCATAGTTAGCGTTTGGGGTAATATTAATTTTACTCTAACACAGTCAACTCGCATATTCAGATCCAAAACATATTCAAACACTGTAACGTTTCTAGCCAGATTGACTCACCACATATGACAAATGTACGTCATATTCATTTCAGTTAAAATGAAGACAAGCTCCAATCAATTACTTTCAAATGCAAAACAGAGTATACAATGTTGCGTTTCAAGCCAGCTAGACACCACACCTAATAAAATTTCTACGTAATATTTATTTGAGACAGAAGGTAGACAAACTAACATTTACCCTGAAAATAAACGCATGCATTGTTGCACTTTTAGCAGGGACACAAATCCTTTGAAGCCCAATGAACCCAGATGTTGGCACTATTTTAAATTCTCGGTTGCTCTGTAATCTGGAGTTACTGGTTAACCCGGGAGCGCTATTTTTCTCTAAATTGTTGCACTATATTACTGATAAGTAGATGGGCGAACTAATATACCACAGATGAAATAGGCAGTAACGCGATAAGTTCATCGGAGAAACAATTCGCCACAAATGAAACTAATTAAAGCAACCTGAAATATCGCGAGATAGACCATACGACAGAAACCACTTTGAATCATGCATGTACTTGATAAATTGAACTTCATGCTCTGGATTCAAGCGTAGTTATGAAGAAACATATATAAATAGATATTGGTTTTCAAAAGATGCTTGGTACATTAACAGAGAGTTAATTTCTTAGTTATTCCCTTATGTCTTGTCCATCCTAAACTTATATTTGAAATACCGTGTGCTAATGTTTCTGTTATGAGTATGATATTGGTTAACGAAAGGTCAAAAGAGCCGTGTTTTATGATTGAATAGAACATTAACTACTATTTGAGATTCATCACATAATTGACAACATCAATGTCCTCATCTTAGAGCGAGGAAGCAGTTTTCCAAAACATTTTCTTATTTTAATGTTTTGGATTATATCTTCCTTTTATATCCTATAAAAGAAAACAAAAATATGGCTGAGGTATATTATAGGTGTATTGTGCATTATTTGCGCCACAGGTATCAATTTAAATTATATATTATGAATAATGTGAGATCGTCTTATAGTTTCCTGTATTTTCATTGCAGATCGATTGATTTGAAAGAAAAGAGGCCACTTAGTGAAGATTTCTCAAAGAAAACATATATGAGCGGAGGTACTAGTGTGTACAAACCTTTCCTAGATCAAACCGTCAGCAAAAGCGTGAAACATAAATCAGGTAAAGGTTAAACTGTTATATGAAGCATTGTATAGCTTACATCGGTAAATATATAGCAACACTCCAGAGTATATAGCATGTTCAGTGTGTTAGTTATATATTAATTGTGGACACATTAAGGAAAGCAAAAAATAAAAAAAATAAAAATGTTGTCGATTTGGTAGATCTTGACTAAAATCAAATATATTCATGAACATGAAAATGACAATTTTCATGATTAACATTCTTAGAAGTATTGTCAACAATACGAACAACGAAATACAATCAGCTATTTACAAATTGTCAAAGAATCCAAATGATCGGATCATATTATATATTGGCCATAAATATCAAAAAGTTATCAAAGTGAAATGCATTGGAGACCTATGGGAGAATTTCAAAAATAATATATTTTGTTACATAGATTTTCCTAAACCAAACCAGGAAACACAAATTAGAATACAGATATAAAAAGCATGGACACACGTTTCAAAGTCAGTTTTATATACTGTAAAAGTTCAACCGGTTAAATAAAATGTTTTGCTCATGAAAAGAAATTTTTTACACTTAATTAATCTTAGCATGTAATAAGGTGCATTTTAGAAAATTCTTATTCAAAGCTGGATTTAAGATTATTTAAAAGTTTAATCTGTACACAACTAAATCATTTAAAATCAGCAGTATGTTGAAATGTTTTCCTTTATACTAGTTCTGACAGCATAAAGTACAAATAATTGGATTTCTGTAAATATTTTGAGAAGTATATAACGAATAAAGTCTCACTTTGTCACACTTATTTTCATTAGAATGTCGGAAAGACGTGTAGAACTAAATTTGAAAAGCTGTCCAATGTAAATAGATACCATTATCAATTTTGATATTGAAGCTCAATATAAAATGGATATTCAGACTTCTACACAGATGATGTCTGTAATCTTTATCCAGAATCAATGTTGTTGTAAGGTCCATTGCAACTTGTTGGAACTTGTTTTATCTGTGTATCACGTTCGTTGAACTATAAATAGGTTATACACGGATCTGGCGTTGCCTTAAATGCCAGTTGATCAGTGTACGATTTTTCTCAACTTATGACTTCCGGCGAAGAGCGTAGGACCTATATGCCCATGCATTATGCGCTTGAGACGAAGACTCTAGTTACAATCGCGTCACTGGCGTTGGATCAGAACGTTATGAGGTGTGTTGAAGTACTTCAGTGATGGTCTTTGTCGATGGAACTTGACATTAGAAACGCTACTCTACCAATACATTTCTGCGATCTCATAATTCATCCAGCAACACTATCTGCACAATATATCCTTAGATATACAAGAGCCTCTGATGTCCAAAACAACAAACAAGCGGTTGATGTTTGACGCGAAAAAAGACGTCATCCCATCATCACCAAAGCGTAATAAAGCATATATAATCAGAAGCTGATCAACTCACGTTTCTAAATATTGGGAAAGTACCATCATGGCCTTACATGAATGTCTTACACGGCCTGGTTGAATGTGTGGATCATGTGTGGATCATGTTGAATGTGTGGATCATGAAAAAATACACAGGTACATTAAATATCTTGAAATGTTGACAAATGCAGATAATTCCTTTTCGCAAATAAAAGTCAACTGGCTAGAATAGTTTTATTCGTATTAAAACTTAATGATCATTGACGTGAATTTATATTGACCTGAATAACGGACCTAACTAGAAATTTGCTGTAAATAAATGTATGTTTTACACTATCAATTAGCCCAAATATCTAAGTGTTAGCATTTGTGAAGTATTACGATGTTCGCTGATGGACTTTGCATAAATATTGATAGAGTATGTGAATCAAAGCCACATGTCTAGCATACTCTGCTATAATTCACAAAATTAAACTATATGTTTATCTCGTCAATGCACAATCACAAAAGTTTGGAAGGAAAACCTACCAATACGCTTTTATACATTTGGCATGTTATGAAGAAAAGCAGCAATTAAAATGTCATTGATTTAAATTTCATCTTTACCATGATCATATTTACTTACTATATTCTAAATGGTGGAAAGATGTTGATCCAGTCGAATGAGACTGCAAGATATTACTGTGGCTGTTTTGTATCAATAACCAAATTACTTGTGTCTGTAATAATGCACTGTTTACTAATTCATTGGGACGTGTTTGTACTAATGCCTTGTTTAACATTTCAGAGCATGACCGTGAAACAGATATATCTACTGCCTTGCTGTCGTAGCTTTTGTGTGCATGACATGCATATGCCACTGTCGGTTAGTATTAGTGTGTGTAAAGTTCAACAAGATTAAATGGGATTGCAGGTACTTCAAGATATATAAGCAAACGCTCGATAAGCTAAACGAAATGAGTAATTTAAAAGTAGATCGAGCCTCAAATTACTAAGCATGTATAATCAAAGAGAAACAATTCTCAAAATATAAACAATTGGACTTTATTACCTTATTTCTCAGATAGAAAAAATACTTCAAAATAGCTCATGCATGTATAATTTATAATATAAACTAACTCACAGTTGAGAGATTGACGGAGAAAGTGTTCGAAGACTATCTTGCAAGAACGGCTTTAACGAAGCATTGTCAATTTTTCCAATAACTTTCTTAGTGTTAAAGAGAATCCTTTGAAATTTACTTTAAGATGAATGTTTGTTAAATTTCTACTGACGATGGGGATGCTCTTTTCAATGAGCATATTAAGGAATTGCAGACTATAAATGAAACTGCCCTATACATCTATATGGGTGCTGTATACAAATGTCATGTGCTCTATACCTCTTTGGAATGTGCAACAGAATGCCTTGACAAAATATAAAAGAAAATTAAAAATAAAACAATCACCCTGTTAATGTTTTCAAACTCACAACAATATTTGCATTTGAAAGGTTTCGTTTAGGAAACGATTGATCCACTTTTAATATAGACATAATATTGGTATTTCATGGAATAAAGAGATTTACTCAAACGATTGATTTATAGAGGTTTTAGGTACAGGCTGTGCATATGATGGTGGTAAGTTATTTAAATTTTACATGGCATTGCTTGGCTGCATATTAAAATATATCATATTACAATGCACACCTAGCAGACATGAACCAGGAAAAGGTTATTTTATGCAGTCTTTGCACAGTCTATGAATAAAAGGCAAAACATTCATCACTGAGATTATATTACTTTACATAGATTACAATCTCAACTTTTACCAGTCGTGTGTAATCAATTGAGATTGACTCTTTGGCTAAAACGGGTTCATCTCTGCTAAAAAGCATTTTTGTTGTCTATAGTTCTTTTTAAATACCGCCATACTAATCAGCTTAACAGTTATTAACATCGCTATACTAACAGCATGTCTATCATATATATCTATATCATTGTTAGTTTGCTCCAGCAAGACGTAGTATGCAAGTATGTGTCACACTTTTAATTTATTAACCGCATTTGTTTATGAAAAGTTATAAAAATCTTGATGTTTATGTCGAGTTAATGGAGGTTTCTATTCTAAAACGTTTAACAGTTTGAATTTCACAAATTTAGCTAAAAGCTCGACCTTAAGATATCACATCCGAATCTACATTTCGTTGCAAATGTTGAGTTTTTGGGATATCTTTGTTTTTCAATTTTCCTTTTTATCACAACTAAATGGTCAGTATTGTGACTACATGCCGCTAAAAGCTAATAATAATAATAACACATATATACATACGAATATGAGAATTATTGTGCATGAAAATAATCTTGATGATTCGTCGGTCATTGCTAGTATCCCGAAGACAATTCAACACAATGTAAAATATTAAAATGCAATGAAAAAGCTAATAAAGTTAGAGCTTCATTTTCGATGTATGAATACAGATGCTAGGTGAGAATAAAAGTGTTTAGATATCACATCCAGAGGTTATAGTGTCTCGCCTGTTAAATAAAGCAATGCAGGTGTATCATTTAATCGGCTTCGGTGTATCCTTCATACTGTCTTTCTGCATTCGAGCCTATAGACGAGTGTCTTATATAATAGCATTCCAGCAATAATTTCTCATCCATATGCATTTGTACATCTTTTGCGTAGTATGAACTTGTTTGGCTTAATATTTTATACATCATTCAATATGGAACCAATTAGGTACAAAGTAGTAGATAAAGCACTTGATCTTAATTGGAAGGATTAAGAACTTTATAATAAATTGTACATGTCTTGTACAAATGCCTTTCAAATTTCCTTTAGAGACTGCTGTAAACGTAAGCGATTTTTTAGTTACCTGACAAATTTAGCAGGAGAATGTCCTATCTAATAGGTTAATTTGTGTAGGTTTTGAAGGACTCGATAGACTTGTGAAATTATTTACTTACCCAAACATTTTTGTATTTTCCCTTTTATCCATTCGAAACAGGCAAAGGAAACCAGTGTTCGAATGAACGTCGGGGAAGGTCCAAATCAAGTAGATTGTTAAATCTTGGGAAAAGGAAAAGCATAGCGTCTTTCATGCTCCCTGTAATGGACCCATATGGACGGCCTAACAACAAAATTTCAGATAAATGTGACAACGATGCTGCGAAGACCAACGTGTCAGATGAGAACACGGAAATTTTTCCGTGGGTGTCTCATAAGCGGCATACTCTGCCGTTCACAGGATTATCGTGTGACATCATAGAACATATATAATTGAAAATGGGGTTATTGAGGTTCAAATGTGCTCTGCGATATTTTTGCTGATTTATAATACAAAGATTAAAATTATTTCCAATACAAGGTTCATTATTTTTCTTGATATTTACCTCTTTCATTCTGAGCATTCATCTGCTGATGAACGTTTATAAAACAATCAGTGGTATATGCGGTTAGTGATTGCTACATTAATGTCATACGTCCCTTTCACATGATTATGTGCGCAGTTACCATGGTTTGTCACTGGACAAGATCGTTTACTCTCAATGACTCTTTACCAAATGACCTACTTTTGTTTTTGTAGCCTAATACACCAGTGTATCAATCTTTAAATATAACACTTTCTCTGTTAAACATATATATGTAGATATTATGACGTTGAAAACATCTCAGTTTCTAAACTTGGAAACATCGACTGAAAAAAGAATTAAATTCTCCAGCGAATGTCGTATAATGAAAAAGGTACTTTCAATTTGTTTGCAAGACGTTGTTTTCTTAGAAATTAGAGAACAAAGGTTAAGCAATATGCTTTGATATTCTGCGTCAATACGAGCTTATTCATTGATTTTTGTTCGTCGTGTTATTAGAGTTTAAAGACTATTTATTGTTGAGTTGCAAACTGTCACATCGAGAATGTGGATTGAATAAGAACGTTGGCTCTGTCCTCAAGATGCATAATATGATCATGTAATTTTTGACGTTTGGCGGCACATGCGCCACCATCAACCGCTCTCCATAACGTCACCTCCACTGCTTTGCTAGCAGCAGAAACTGCCTGTGTTAAAGATGGCGTACTTTTCATACTAACGCTAGAACTCTTTTACAAGTGCTTGAAAGCCCTAGGCCAGTGAAAGCGAGCCCCTTTATAAAAAAAAATTATTTCCTAGTTTTTCTGCTTAGCTATACTGAGTAAACGTTAGAAAGCTTTTGATCATGCCAAAAAATATTTTTCTCCATCTCGTCTTTGTTGAGATTGGCAGTTTCATAAACAGGTTTTAAATTAAATATTTTGATACCTAAGGGTTTAACTATTCTGTTGTCGCGTCGGATGCAGTCTTCGTAGGTTGTGTACCTATCTGGAATAAGAGGTAGTTCGAAGGAGTAAGAATCATGGAATTGGCAAGCAAACTTCCATTGGGTAGATGTGATGTTAGCAGAACTGATGCCGAAATTATTTAGTGTGTCCTGTGTAATAAGGCTCAGAGCTTGGATGGCAACACAATTTGCTAGATCTTCAGGTTTCTGATGTCATTGGCATACGGTTGTATAGATAACTCTTACCAACTGTTCCATATGAAAAGGTCTGGCGTGTGTCTAATAAAGACTGTTTGCATTTCTGGCGTTTTTTACGACATGACCGCTGCATTCTATTGATGTTGTAGAGGCGGTGAGCATCGGACTACGTCGTATGCGAAGCGAGCCGCTAACGCTAACGCTAAGCCGACCCTTGAACATAAGATGACATCACGCTTTCTTGCACTCGTGAAATCATCGGTGCCTGTACCGGGGCGGGATACGTGCTCGCGCTTCTTTTCCATCTTTCCATCTTTTGTCAGTCCAGCGTTGTAGCAGTAAACTTATTTTTAATTTAGGGAGCTCTACCTGGCTTCTTAACCTTAGTGAACCCATTCACTTCCTGTCCTTTTTTCATATGTTGCTCTTGTATCGCTCCCAACTTGGTTCAGTAAAGACATTTGTGATTTTTCAGAAGTTAAACTCATTATCTTCAAAAATAATGTTTTAAGACTGTTTTCAACATGCTGTAGTTTATTATTCCAGCTGTAATTTTAGGTAGTACTGGACCATAACAAATGTAGAGGTGGCTGCTGATGTTGGTCAAGTGAGCGGATACTTTATAAAATCACAAGCGGCTACGAATGGACAGACGGTGCCTCAAGACCGCTGTCTACAGGCAAAGCAAAGACGATCTCAGCGATCTGTCTTTTAAACACGCAGCTACGACTCTATGGTCTTAAACTAAGTAACAGAATATAATGTGAAAATTTGAAAACGTAATGTCAGTAATGTGAATTAAATCCCAAACATTCCTAAACGTTCTATCACAAAGAGCAATGTGTTACTAGTTTTCATTTGTCACAATGATATAATCTAAAATGTCTTTGAATGAATTCACAGTAGTCATAATAGTAATTTAGTCCAATAAATATTAATGAACACTTTGTAATTCCAGTGAATAATTTATATAAATATATCCGATAGAATGAAACCTGTACACAACCATAAGACTGATTCCATTTCAGACGTTAAGGTGCGGATGAACAATCCTGAAGTGAACAACATCATATAACCAAGTTTACAAGTAGCAGTTTCTGAAACTACTCTTTAAACTTAATAGTAAATCTGTTTCTGGAACCTTCCACGGTTAATATCAAGACTATATCCATCCCTCAAACTGAAGTAAACATATTTACAAGTAATGATAATCTTAATGCATAACCTGCAATGGTAGCCAAATATTGGCTATATTATGTTGTTTACAAATATTTATGCTACATAAGGTAGGCCCTACAATCAACAGTCAAGAACAAGAATAAAACTAAACTTAAATATACATTATATATTACTTTTGAAACCTCTTCATAGTTCATGCCTTTATGGCCATTAATGACAACATACTAGCCTGTGTACTCTTTCTTCGCACTGAAGCCACTATCTCTGACTGGCAGACAAGATGACTTGTAGTTGTTTCTTCGGTTCCATACGTCCACGTCATTCCCGCTGTAATCGTCGTTACAGCTATGCTGTTCTTCACAGGCTTTTATGCAGTTATGGGCTATCCAAATGATTATCCTGACTTGTCTTTTACCCCATTTAATAACTCGTCAAGTTCACAATCACCAGTATCCTCTACAATGACTCTTATGAAATTTTGGATATGGTTCCCTGATCATCTGACTCTAATAATTACCAAAACAAAGGCCACAAGTGTTATAGTGTAGCTACAATGTATAATGTCAAATCAGCACATCACACGCAGGCATCACCGCTAGATTTCGAAGAAATCGGAGGTGGCCAAAGTCTCGCTCTCTTCCAAATTAGAAGGACATGTTTCTCAATAGAAAACAGACTGATTGGACAATGGCGGTTCAATGTGTAGAAGAAGCTTGCCCAAACGATCTTTGTTAAGAAGCTTGCAGGACTCCACTCGACGTGCAAACGTATTATGGTGCAATTCACCAATATCTGTCGATTGCGGCAACTCTGTGTCATTGATAAAAATCGTGCCATGGGATG
>QKMX01054504.1:0-11433 GCA_003401595.1 Venustaconcha ellipsiformis
ATTGTTAAAGCTACGTTATAAATCATAATCACATCACACAAAAATGATTCTCCTATATATCATTTCTTACCTGTCTGTCAAAGACTTGCTGTGGAGTTTTAATTCCTTATAAACACGCATTGTTACAGGAACCATTAACCTTTAATACGTAAAATTAAGCAAACATCATTGGATTCTCTTACATCACACGAATCAACTGAAAATACAGAACTGAGTCGTGCAATATAATACTATGTGTCTTGGATAAATTTCCGTTATATAAACGACGTATTATGAGGTATTGTGAGTACACACGAATAAACCTGGAAAACAGCGACATCTAAGAAAGCTTTGAGCACAAACCATTAATAAAAGTGAAAAATGCTGTAAAGGTTTGGATATACAATTATTTGAAAATGATGACAAACCAACTTCTCTATTTAAATAAAATGGAAGAATAATACAGGTTCCATTTTTTAAATACTTTTGTATCAAAACCACACAAATGAAAATTGTATATAGGATCGTAGCTGAACACTCTTTACATAAGACAGTCAAAATTCTTCCAGATGATCTCTCTTCCTTGTGTACGTCATATGCTGAATCAATACCCACTTGATCTGAGACTGTCACATATCACAGGCATTGCTGACCTGTTACAATGGATTATACACAAATGGAGTCACGCCAAAACCTTGAAGTTTTTTTTCCCCCCAGACAAAACGTTATACTGGGAATGAAGGAGAGCATCCATGCTAATGATTTAATAAATGTACTTATAAGTTCAGTAAGTCAGGTTATTTGTAAATGTGATATTATAAAGACAGGCCTAAATTTTGACGTATTTTCTACTGCTACTTAAATTTCATTTAAATGTCGTAAATTCCCTTGTTCTTTAATACACTTAAATAAGGCTCTAAACTATAGGAAATCTCTTTAGTAAAAACAACAAAACAACAATAAAAAAAATAAAATTATAAAGTACGGCAATTATAAGAGATTAATGTTGTTCATCTTAATTTATCTTGATGTAAACGGTCATTTGCCGACTCACACAGCTTACATAATGCCATTCAGTGAGAATCGATTTTCCTTCATTACAATTGCATTGTCTATAATCACAGAGCATTGTTTTTACTGCATTATCAGCGTATTGTCTAATTATTTAATTGAAATTGAGGCGTGGGTTATAGGTCTGCAAATTGTGAATGAAAAGATGGATGAATTGCACCGTGTACATAAAATAAAGCATAGACAATATGTGCTTTACCTCTACAAAATTCAGTCACGTGGTCACAATATAGTTCCACATCACCTTTAATTTTTTATTTCTGTAATAAATGTGGGGACAATATGTCGAGTTCAAACTTGTCTCGTCTTTTTCAGAGACGATCACTGGCTTATTATTATTTCGTTTCAAGTCGTTGTATATTGGTTTTGAAAAGTAATCTAACTGCTCATAAATATTTAAACACAATCGGATCCTCCGTCAACGACTGTTATATATTTCTTTCAGAATTAATTCAGGTACATAGAAAATGCTTTCATTTTGTTTAGTTTTGTGTCTATATATCTGGGTTATAAATGACCACCGTAGCTCAATGATTATGCTGAACAATATTTTTTTTATGTTTTAGAAAACAAAACGGCTTCAAGGTCGCAATAAGCAGAACTCAGAACTTTTAGCAGATGACCGTTTGAATCTTAATATTTGTGCCACTATCAGCCATGATACATATAGCATTTTCTACATTATAACATACTTTCTTGTGAAAATGTCTGGACCATTGGTGACGTTTCTCGCCACATATCGCCTCTTTCTAACCAATTTGTCTGATTATTGAAAACGTATATAACATAAATAACGCTCTTACCAATATTACTTTTGTATGATCACTGAATTTCACATACCACGCTCTTGCCAATATTAGTTTTGGGAGATCATATAATGACCCCATTTTCTCTTAACACACCACACTATTAATAATATAGATTGTGTGATAAATGGATGAAAATAATTAACTCCTCATATCACACAAATTCAGTCCTATGAAGTATTTGCAATCATTGAATGTAAATATTTATCTTCAAATGTTACACTTTCGTAAACTCAAGCTCTCAATCTAACGAACTTACGCGCCTTTGTTGGGCGAACTTAATTTTCCTCCAGACACCAAATCAAACTTGAAGTATTACTAGTGTAGGACGCCGCTTAAGGGAAACAACTCTTTTCTGTATTAAAAGCAGTCATAGACATGTTGTGTCCCATAATCTATTGCACTCTTACTAACTTCAATTAATGTTATATACAATCATTTGAAGTGAAAAGATTGTTTTCTTTCCAGTATTGTCCATTATATGAAAAATGAGAGAATCCTCTCAACAGCAGCCTCTCTTCCCCAACCGAAAGTTCACACATTCACTAAGAAAGAATAAAATGAATAGGACTCGAGTTACAAAGATATAGAATGAATAGGACTAGACTTACAAAGATATAGAATGTTCGTGATATTTTCCCTCCACGTAAGTAACTTCGAACAAGAATGGAAATCAACCGTACCTCTATGTCAGATGCGAAGTCGAAATTCACATCTCCACCACTGTGACGTATTTCCGTGAATCTGTGTATTGCTGATTATTTTATTTATTGCTGCGTATTTTATTTTAATTTTGCATCTTGAATAAATGTGTAAAGTATGCATACAAAAGTCTGTCTGACTCGGTCATACTTTTGATAATGTTTACTGCATAGGATGCCTTTAACAAAACAAAATATTGTCAGTAGTGTATTGGGTTGATGTATAAAAAGGCGTCATAGAAATGAAGAACCATACGCTCAAAAACCATTACAATATGTATTTTAATCTCACAGATCAGTATGATATTGGTAAATAAAGAGAACATGTCCTAGATATGGAGAAATCACAGGCATAAACATTAAACTAGGCATATTGACACAAAGAAATGTAAAAGCATTGAACATGTCGTAAAGTGAATATACATTACCAAACTATATATGAAGTCTACAGGCTAGGTAACTAATAAGGTACACTAGCGATCATGAAATTTCAGGAAATGTGATCAACAAGGTGCACTTTTTGCACTAAATGATACCGATATCCCAATGCAAACTGCTAGCTCTTCCTTAATTATAGCAATTTTTCAATACAGTAAAAATAAACTCTTTATCATATCCAATTATTTTTATCAGAAAATATATTTAAAACAGAAACACAATGAGACATATTTCACTTTAACAGAACCGTAAATAGAAATTAAATTTAGAAATTTAAATTTAAATTTAAAATCAAATTTCCATGCAAACATTGATAATTCAACTCACAGATTTTAAACAGCAAGTTTGACAAACGATTTTTAAGATATGTGGTAGCTAAGGTCTGAGCAACTTATATTTTCTCCTTTAATAGTGAAGCAAAATAGTTCACAATGATTTTTGAGGCAAATTGCTATAAGCCACATATGAATATAGGTACACACTAAGGAAACAATGGCAAGTGCTCTGTTCCAGATTTTTTGAATCCCGTTCTCAGCCAGTTCAGTGAACACTCAATGTGCCCATTTTGATGGGAGCAGTTCCTTGATTTATAGCAAAATATTAAATGCATGTCAGTGTCAATAACCGCGTAAGGCAACAATGCAATGGAAAATACAGTTCCAGGGAGGCTCTACCTTACTGGACAATAGTAGAAGACCTAAGCCATGTCTTGGAGGTGCTATATGTCAGTGTGGTAATATGAATTTATCCTGGTACTTTTGATGGGTACAAATTAAGATGTCCTAACAACCAACGTAATAAGATCTGGGAAAGGCCATGACTCAGATCACGTTTATTTTCACAATGCTGTTCCTACACTTTTGTGTCAGTACCACGCATTAGCTTTATAGCATCATAAATCATAAAGAATCATATGTTAATCTAAAATATCTTCAAGGATGAAGGTATTTCAAAAGTCTTGTCATAGGCAATCTGTCATATTTGTAGTGGCTGAACTATAAACAAATTAATGGGCAATAGGTCTCACTTTCGGACACACACCAATAAGTCATCACTTGCTAGGTTATGTCGCCAACACACACACACACACACACCATGATATATTCTAAAGAAATTATGATCCCAAAAATCCTATAGGATGCGAAGATTCTCATATGAGACACGTAACAACGCTAATAAAAGTTGTACAAAGTTAACTGAACTGATCTATTGAACATTTCTTCTGGGTTATTTAGTATTCCATTTAACACTTATCATTGGATATATTTTCCAACATCCAAGATAAAGACATACAGACAGTACACTTTTCTGACAGGAC
This sequence comes from Venustaconcha ellipsiformis, assembly GCA_003401595.1. NCBI lineage: Eukaryota > Metazoa > Mollusca > Bivalvia > Unionida > Unionidae > Venustaconcha > Venustaconcha ellipsiformis. Next base: position 4,314 of record QKMX01054504.1, read on the forward strand.
TTAATGATTGATTTCCCGTTGTAGTTTCAAAATTTGTCCAGAGCTTTCCAATGTGTCGGAATCATAATAAATCGCAAGTTAATATATAGTATCTTCAAAGATGAATTCAGAGCAAAATTCTTGTTATAGGTTATCTGGAATTTTAGTAAATGAAAACATTTAAATAAATGAACGTGCAATGGCTCCCCGATTACAACTGTAGACACACACATATGCTTCATCAGTCACTATGCACCACAGGGCGTAGTATCGATCCTTACAATCTGCTATGAATCATACGTGTACTATAAAATACTACATAAAGTACATTTATTATTTATAGGTAAATATGGCAGGCTACCAGTTAGATGAATTTGATGCCATGCGTAATGACCACAGGCCTACAAACTGCCCGATGAGGACAGTGTTCTCATGGATTCAAGTGACAGTCTTTATGCCCATATTTATCTACGTGCCTATATGAAATATAAAATATAACCATATTAAAACAAGGCAAAAGAATAATATTGATTCTTTGCAAAGGAATAGTGTACACCCACACCCAAAATTAATGTGGTATTTCACTGTCAACATACTGCATTGTAATTATGTCACGTGTACATGCCTCACATGTTTCAAGACCTACGCAAGATCAAAACACCTAATTCACAAATATATCCATATCTTTAATTATTCAACACTAATATCTGAAAATGGATTGTCAATTTTAAAGGGACCAATTTACAAAACTATCCCCTCGCACCTAAACCCCATGGACAACGTTCTAACATTGCTGTTAAGTTTCAATATGTTGAGCTAATTGAAGACGATGTTCCTTGGACGAAATTAATATACAGCCTAATAGAAAATCAATCTGTTACACAAATGAAATGGACGTTACTATGTCCAATGACATCAATTTACAAGTGGAAATGGAAGCAAATTTTTTATTCTTTAATTCAGCAGGCTACTATTCGTGCAGAAATGGTCACTATATCCGAAACCAATGTACATTTTACAGTATAACTCAAATGTTAAATGTGATGGTCACTATATCGGAAAATAATGTACTTTTTACAGTATAACTGTCAGATGTTAAGTACAAGTTTTATCCAGATAATAAACGGTCCATAAACTGTTGATTTTGAAACAAAATTGAGCTATACAATTTTATTTGGATGGAACAGCGTTTATATTACTGTTATTTTTATTTCGAAGTTTTCGTCATGAAATAGCAAATTATTCTGGAACAGAAGTTACAAAGAAACTTTCTGAAGTAATGTCACTCTCATATATACATACTTCAATATTAAGTTTATGCCTAGAACATCTAAATATAGAAAAGTCCTGAGGAATGTATGGAGTCAGTCCTTTGCATAGATATTTCCGTAATGACTTGTATTATTTATTATTCTACGACTCGATGTCTTAAACTATGTACCAGAAAGAATCGAAACCACCAGCTTCAGTAAAATCAATAAATAATGTAATTTACACACGAAAAAGAATAAATAAGAGGATAATAAAGGACCATGACATTTCGCACAAAAGACATTACCATTTTTCTGAGACCAAAAATGGAACAAAAGATACATATTATGACAATGAATGGAGGATACTATTTAATGGTTCCTTTTATTTCTTGTTTTCTAGATCAAACAATACAACAATTATCTTCATAGCCGATAAATCACTAATCTCAAATTTGAGGACATAAAGTCTATAATAACTTCTTTATTTGCTTTATCTACTAAACCAGGTTAATATTTTGTCTTTGTGTATTATTTTGTACCTATTTGTTTGAGCAGAGCAACATAGTTCACTGAACATAATTTACATTTCAACGTAAGCATCACGCTTTGTACTCTTCAGTCTTGTTCTGTTTGTCCGAAAGCTATATGGCGATCCAAGCCACTTCTTGTGGGTAAATGACTTCAAATTATAATTCTATCAACAGGCTGACAAACAAGTTGATCTATGCTTTAATTTCTGACTATCAGAAACAAAGCGAAAATCTACTTTCTGGTCCACAGCAAGAAGGCGAATTCGTAAGCTGCCCTATTCACATGTGGCGGATGCACGCTAAATGTTGAAAAACGAAAAATCAATATCATAAAGGATAAACAAATCATATCAAGCGACAAAACGTTTCTCATGAAAGATTGGGGCCGGTGTCAAAACAGATTATATGAGTAATTTGCAGAGCCTTTGTCACTTGGTATGATATTATTTTCCTTGAGGATCTTGACTACTCTTCAACATTTTGCTTGCGTCAGCTCCCGTGGCCCTACTGTAACCAATGATACGAACACCGGTGATTTGCACTGGAGCCAACATATACACACAACCTTACCATAATGCTTATATTCTAAAGAATAAGCAAATTCCTTAATCAATACTAAGAATGCCTAATTCTAAGTATCACCACCAAAATGACAACAACAAAAGAATGCTCTAAATATAGATAGGGGTTATATTCATGGGTACTGACTGGAAAGCAATTATTTCGTCAGTACATTATGCTCGGGTCGATCACTTCGTTTCCTACAAATATTTTGGTTCATTGTACTCGAAATTTCATTAGAGGGTACATAAGCAAATAGAAAAGTCAAGATGGCGAGCGTTTTCAACTTTGACGATATAGTAGATGATGAAGAAATCAGGGAAAATTTCTGCAAATGGTTTTGGACCGGGAGGGTAAGCATACTACGAATAGTAACAGCTTAGTTAATTTTCTGAATATGTCTCAATATCGGTCAACTGACTACTTGCGCAAAGAAAGGTTCAGACCATTTATATATGGGGTTGTGCTAAACTACGAGTTCGACAAGAATTGGGTGTTTATCAAAATTGGACTTACCCATGTCGAAACAAATAATGAGAACAGTAGAATGACGAAGGTGGAAGATGAAATAATGAAGATCTATCGAAAAAGTACGGCAAAGACTCTGTTTGTACTTGCAATAAATCCCGTCGACACAAGACCTTTCATTGAAGTTGAAGATTGGGTTAGAGGAAAATTTGGGTACCACTTCACGAAGACATTGGCGAAAAAGTTGGCATTTCCTTTCAAAACAGAATGGGTAATGACAACACGAGAGTTCATCAAGATAGTTCTTGAAAAAATTTCAGACGCAAAATATAAAAGAAATGCAAACACCAGCTTGTTGAAAGGTTTGAAATTTGAACCTAAAATTCCAATACCTCATCGTATTTATCCCCAAAGCAGCGTGACTGGCTTTAACGAGATGACATTATGCCTGGAGGATAAAAACATTTGGTTATGTGATGCTCGATACAGGAGACATTAATGGATCATCGCAAGCAAGAAGTGTCGTTAAAGCCGTTGAGAAAAAAACTAAACGACGCAAAATTAATGACGTTCTCAGAGTAACAAAACAGAATTTAACTGATTGATAAACATACTGTCCAAGCGTTTCAAATACATTTCAATTATCTGGCAGAACACCTATTGTGGACATTAATCCTCAAAACAGGATCTATTCTCTCACACCAGAGTTCTAGTGATAACCTCCCACCAAGTTATGAACATAGGCATGAGGAACATAAGACCAAAGTCAGTATATAAGACAACGATTATACTACCCCTTTTAATGCACATTAACACTATAAATGATATACAATATAATTATAATATGGCATTTGCTTATAGAACAGAATGACTGCTTTTGATACATTTATTATGACATACATCTGAAATGTCTAACAGGTGACCTAAATCATCCATACATGGTACACTGTTTTACTAAATTATTTTGATTACTCTATGACAATCTAGTGGCTGCTTCCACTGATACAAAGAGTTCAGAACATGCAACATGCAACTCTTAGTTTGTCATAATCGTCTTTATCACATGCCCCCTTCCAAAAGCAGAATATGCTATTTTATGAAGCTGTTATAATTTTCTAGCCGAAAGTATGCCAATATTTGACCAGATATGATTAATATCCATTGATTTTACAAAATGACATTAGTTTATACAGGGCATGATTACATGGTGCCTATACGTACACATTTCTATGAATACACTGTGAAGCTGCTGTTCTCAACAGCCAATCTAAGTAATGTTTTATAATAATATGCATGGAAATGTCATGAGGTACCCAGCTGTTTTACATTAATGTGCATAGAAATGTCATGAAATACTAAATTATGTCTTATAAAAACGTACTTTGAAATGGCATGAGATAGTAAGCTGTCTTGCATTAATATGCATGGAAATGTCAGGAAGTAATAAGCTATGTCTTATATTATTGTGCATGGAAATGGCATGAGGTACTAAGCTATTTCTTGTATTATTGTACATGGAAATGTCATGAAGTAACAAGCTATGTCTTACATGTATATTACTGTACATGGAAATGTCATGAAGTAATAAGCTGTCTTATATTATTGTGCATGGAAATGTCATGAGGTACTAACCTATGTCTTAAATTGTTTAATGTGAAGATATCATTTAACTAGTTCAACCACTGCTTTCATACTTGTCCTCAATAGCAGAGTATATTGGGAATAAAATGAATTGTTGTATGAGTTATGTTTATTTATATCAATACTTACTGAATTATATTATGTAATAACCATATCAGAGGTCAATGTACTAATTAATATGTACCTCTACTACTTCCAAAAAGGAGATTTCATCTAAACTAAAAAACTTTATATCTGTACAGAATTTAACATAGAGACAGAAGGATATGAACCAGTCCTTATGTGCTTTCAACAATTTTCACCAACTGCAGGCACAGGAGGTCACAACCCCAGTACCTGCACCAAGATTAACCTACACACATCCTGCTGTTACAATATGTTTTACAAACTGGCCAGTTTTATTTTCAGATTTGCTTTTTTCAGAATTTCAAAACATTTCCTGTAAAGGAGGCACAGAGCTGGAGCAAAAAGATTATAATATTTTAAATGTATACCAGAATAAATATTCAATGAATTCCTTCTAGTTGTAAATCTACAAGTCATTGGAAGATCCTGAGGCATTGTACAACTCAAATCCAACTGAGTTAAATTCTTATAATCCTTCTAAGCAAATTTTCTCTCCATCGAGTTCTCTTATTGGTATCTAATGTTATCCAGACAAGCAATCTAAACAAGTATTGACAATTGTTGAAAGCTTATAACATTTCTTCTATTTCTGGGAGGGGATAGACATCCTTCTTGCACAAGTAATTCAAACAGCAATAGTCAATCACGAAGTGATATTTTCCACCTGGCTTATTGACTAGTATGACAAGACTTGCCCAAGGACTGGATGAAGGTCATATTACATCCCTATTTAATAAATCTTGTACATGACTTGCTACATCTCAATTAGAGAAAGGATGCATATAGTCTCTGTATAATTGGTGGACAATGCCTCGTGTCTACCTTATCTTCTGCCGAAAGACATGTACATATTTTGACTTCTTGTTCCGCAGAATATTTGTAACATCTTTGTCATTAAATTCAGTTTTTATTATAAGTTTTCTTCACATATTTTATGCTCTGATTTGTTTTCACATATTACAGGTATTTTCTCTAATGAGCCAACTGTCATGCTCTTACACAGATTCACTGGTTTTGGACTTTAGTTTAATAGTGCGACTCTTAGTCACATTTTCACTGATTAGTTAGAATTCAGAATAGCAGCATGCTAATCCTATCTATAAAGTCTTGTTTTGCCTCAATCAATCCTAACTTCCCACATGCTTCAGTATAAATTTTTCCATAGATTCGTTTTTTTCTTAACTGGCCGGTATTTCAACTGTTTTTATTAAGTTCACAAGCCAAGATGTTTAAGGTTTTGTTTTGGCATCACTTGATTGATAGTAATTTCATGTAACAATTGTGCCGGTAGATTAAACTGATTGGTACATCAAGCAAGTTAATTTGTCTCAAAATATCCATTTCATCAAACTGGTGCCAAAAACCAGGCCAAACCTTTAAACAGATAACCTGTATTTATTTATTGCACTGATCAGTACAATATAGGTAAATAAAGTGCAAATGTGCTAGATATAGTGATATCTAAAGGACATTAAGTGTCCAAGGACAGGCATAAACATTTTTCTATGTATAGTGAAACTAATAAATGTGAAGCATTGAGCACGTTTTAAAGTGACCATACATCCCCAAAAGATATGTAGTCTCCAGAAGTATATTTATCAAGGAATTTAGCCATTTACAGGATAAGTAACTAATAAGATACACTAACTATCATGGAGTCTATCTGCGCAGAGTCAGATTTGATCATTCGTGCAATAACTAGTATATAACAGTATAAAGGGCAGTTAAGTGGTAAAGAACCATATTCAAACACATTACCCAAATTCTATCAATCTAACTTATTTATGGCAAAATTTTGTCGAATTCTTAAATTTGCATGCCATTTATGTTTGGAACAGTGTAGTCTTTTCATGGTAAACAAGATGAGTCACAACTGTCAGAAAGATTGTCCATACAAGATCTTTCATTGATGTTAAAGGTCAAGTTGGATAGCCATCAAGGAGAACTCTGTTGGCATTTCCTTTAAAAAAGAGAATGGGTAGTGACAAAATGACAGTTCCACACATACCTAATGAAAAAATTTCAAGCGTGATATGGAATAAATCATATTATGACATAATATGTATTATGTAACAACCAATTCAATAATCAATATACCCCTCATACTTCAAAGGAGCAAGATTTTGTCTAGAATAACTGCCTTTGTACGTGTACAAAACTTAGCATCAGAGACAGATCACTATGATAGTGTTATTATACATCATAAGCTTACAATACTTTCACACGATTGGTACAGCTCAAAAGATCTAACTTTAGTCCTTGTAGTTTCTGCTACATGAGATGTGTTGCCTACAATAATTTTTCACATCTTGAATAAGCTAAAAAAAATTTCATGCACCGAAAGGATGGACATGTGCAGAAGGGTTGTGTTGATGAGATGATGCTTCAGTCGAATAAAGATTTTTGTCTCCAGTGCACAGTTTCACATTTATAAAATAAAATTTAACTTTGTGAGCATTTTCGGATGTAGTTTTTTTTCAAATTATTTAAAAGATGCCCCAGAACTCTGACTTGAAATAAAAATTTGTCCTAGAACATACAGTGTATACAAAAGTTAAACTA
>QKMX01054510.1:0-10599 GCA_003401595.1 Venustaconcha ellipsiformis
TGTGTGTGTGTGTGTGTGTGTGTTGTGTGTGTGTGTTGTGTGTGGAACCTATACGGTCAGTCTTAACCATTCTTTGTGCAAAAAGTTGAGTATTTCCCCTAAATAACTGTTTAAATGAACATAATGGCATTTTCAATTACTGGGTCTCTCATTTTGTTTCTGTTGACATTACGAATATCATGTTCATTCGTTTCCTTGTTTCAAAATTTCGTTTGTGACTCGGTGAATACGTCCACATAGTTAACTTTATCATATTTACTTTCAAATGGACTAACCAGCTTTTATTTAAAAATTCACGAATGAATCTAGTAAGCCAAACATTTCTATGACATGAGTGTATACGTATTTTTTTACAAAGTAGTAGATCCACGTGTTTGCAGTATCAAGCCGTGTAGTAAACATTATGGTATGTACGCTGTATCAATGATATACAACGAGGTGGATAAAAATTGAAGAGATTGCCAATGAGTTCAATAACGTTGAAGGTAATGATAATCTTAGACAAGTGCTCATTGTAATAACAATGAAATTTTTGACCATTAAAAATAAAACTTCATAAGTTTCCATGAGTGGTTTCATAACTGACAATAAACCACTGAAGTGTCTGCAAAATTTATATTTACAATATTCGTATACAAATACATTTCTGAACAAATGGAATGAAGCTAAAGTGAAATATCTTCAATATCAAAATCATCAGTGCCAATTTACTTTTGCTGGCATGATTCAGAAACCGATCTAACTTTAAATAATGGAAATCTAGTGAGAATGAAATTGACATAAAGATGTTACATTTGATGATAATCATTTAAATTGTTGGGATTTACTTTAGGGCCACGGCTATTTTGTGTTTATAAATGATGCACATTTGCACACAGGAAATACTGAAAGCGTACACCATGTTAATTCATATTACCTTATAAAATATTAGCTCTTTAAAAACTATTTCTGAAGAAAACTAACATAATACTCTTGAACTTTCCAAATCATGCGAAGGTCATTAAGGAAAATAAAACCGAAGTAATGCTGATGCCAACATATCAAAGATGCGTTGTAAATAAAGTAATGTTGATAGCACGATGCTTTATATATAAAGTGATTTTGATACCCACACATCAAAATTGATGCGTTATACATAAATTGATGATGCTCCACATAGATTCAATGATAGCAGACTGACATCCAATTAGTTTCAATTGTGGCAGCCTGACAACTGATAAAAGTTCAGGAGTTGCAGTTGATGACAATATCTCATGTTAAAAGCTTGTCAGTTAGCTATTAAAAAACGTCTAATATCTCATTAATAAAGAAACATAATAAAAGATCTTAACCTTTGACCACTATTAAGTTTTATGAAAGAAATATTCAATCATATGGGGCAATGCTGAAGCAAATATGTTCGAAGGTGATAGATTTTAAAAACTAGCACTCATAATTATTTAATTGTAATTGCGTTGCTAAATAAAATAAAGACTTTGTTGTTATTATTATTATTTTTTATTATTATTATTAATTATTATTATATAATTATTACTTGAACATCATAGCTCCTCTGCAAAAGCTGAGCATCTGTTTTCTGTGCTGCGCTAAACACATTAGTTTCCAGCTTAATTTTCAATAGCTCTTTCGTTTCGATTTCAGTTATAATTTAATTGAGTTTGAGTAATAGCATTTTATCAACTTGACCTTGCATAAAGATCAATCCTACTTAAAACAAGAAAAAGATTGAACACAGTATATCCCATAAGTCATCCTCTACTGTGTGCTTCCCTTGAGTGTTTACAATACGATATCGACTGAATCATCAAATTATCTGGAAATCTCATTGGCGCAAATGGTGAGCAAAAATAAAAAAATTGAAAGCATTCAAATACCGACTCCTACTGGTACTTTGTAAAGTACATGATCTAACTAATACGCCTCATAGCCACAAACAAATTGCAGAACGTTTGCAGGCTGAATGCTAACCTTTAGAACCGACAACAGACATATTAATACGCCAATACTTAGGCATAACTCTGGCTCTTAGAACATACACATATTATTGCGTCAAGCAAAAGACGTAACCCTGGCTTTAGAATTGACATACATATTACATACAGATACTTGTCAATATTTAATTTACTCTGTAAATAAATTCAAGAGCAATTAAATATAATTTAAACGGAAGGGCTTTAGTAGGCAATAATATCTAATGGTCATTGGGGGCTATGGTTTTCTTCATAGTGACAACCATGAGGATGGGATGTTTCTAGATAATCATAAAGGTGATAGTTCAAATGATCTCTTGCGTACTAAACCAGACGTGCTGTATGTAAAGCAATCATGATCATTTTCTGTTCAAAATATAAGTAATTGTAATAATCCCTGAAATGTGAATAAGAAATGTCATGAATAACTGAAATTGAATTTATAATATTTTGACAGTAAAAATGTCTACACCTTGAAGACTAAATTTTAAGTTTAGATATCATAATACCAGACAGCAGCAAAGCTGTTAAGCGTATAAGCAAACTTTCTGTTCAAGATACAACATTAACTTCATAAAGTAATAAACCTATTCGATAACGGTTGTTATGACATTAATTCCTTATTTATCCATGATGCAACGTTGTATTGTAATGGTCTCGAAAAGATAGCAGCTAAGCCTGCAGCATCGAAAATCTTAGAGAAGAATGTCTTAAATAGAGGATCTTAAATGGATAAAGATATATTGAATTTATGAAGCTTGTTGAATAACGGTCATATTTTGCAAGTCTTGACGAGCAAATGTTGGACATTATTTACAGAGTTCCTTAAATTTAACATTAATTTAACATTTAACATTAAGTCAATACTCAGTACCCGTTAGCTATTATATTTGACATTGTTTGTATTTACGGGAATAGTTCAGAGAAAATTAGATAAAAAAAAGTTCGTTCGTTGTGCTCAGACCCTGAAACTTTCATTTGTTTCGCGTAAGTCCAGAAACTTTTAAAGGTAGATTTTTTAAAGGTATAATAAAAAAAAACTGTTCAAATCAATACATTTTCCCACAGAAACCATCATTTTTCAAAACTGTATCTCCAATGAAAATTACTGAGATATGTCGTATAATTGGTTCAAGTTTGGTTAGACAAGCCAAAGAATTTCTATGAGAATGTTTACAACCTTTCTACCTGTGTTAATTTCACTAATAAGCATTCCAGTCATTACATATTCACGAGACAGGACGATTGCTGCCTGCACTGTGATGTATTTGTGTCCGGGTATTTCTATTTTTTACTTGGGATAGTAGAATGCAGTATACATATCTAGTCAGAGTATGAATTGTACCACTTAATGACAAATTTGTAGCCCTAACTAGTTTAGTGCTTGGATAGCCATTTATCATTTAGGAGGCCGGTTTATGTGAACAGAAGTGAGTTTATTTACTTATACGTTAACGTTTAAAACCCGCTTGTCATAGCATGGGTTCAATGTTACAGGTATTGCCCCCATCGATTGACCAATACCCTTAGTTTTATTTGTAATAAACCCTGGCGGGGTATGTTTGCTATATTGAACTGACTAGGGGAAAAACAAATTAACATTATAAAACTTTCAATATGTCAGGGAATTTGAGTTACTGAAAAGGGCGAGGGGCATTAAAGATTTAGATAAAAGGACATTGAGAGAAATATAAGGCGTGAACATAAGTCAGTTTGAACAATTGAATAATTAAGGACGCTTTCTGGTCAGAAAGTTTATGACCCGAACCAACTTCGCGTTAATTGAAGATGTATACCACATGCTGGTGAAAATGAATTATATAGTTACAGGGTGCTTAACAGAAGGCATACATTGGACTATAAAAGTATGAAGGCCAAATTGAAACGTCATCAGGACTAACATAAATTCATACATCAGTCTTAACATCTGGAACGACCCTGATTTTTGCCATTATTTCTTCCAGCATCCATTTCATCTGTTGTGCTAAGAGTCTATGATTAGAGCTTAAGACACGTATTCATTGGATATACTGGTGTCTTCAAAGGCACTGTCAGATCATTCTATTTAATATCAATTGATTTTGCTTTTCCTACATAGATGCTACTGAATCACATGTATGACCTTACCGCACGTGTCGGGCTTAAATGTACAAGCTTGTCGTCTGTGTGCAAACGTTAACGAATGAAACATCTGAAATCTGTCTAAACATCATTCATTTCATCACTGGTCGTCTTCTTGAAAAGTCTACAAATATCATTTTCTTCCGTACTCCATGATTGTCACTGAAAATCATGGAGATCTGATAGCACTACAAGTTGTCAATGCTGTTTGTTCTTCACAATTGTCAAAATCACTCATCCCGTAATCAGTATGATTGGCTGTACTTAGCTGTCATACAAATTACAAAATCACTCGTTCCGCCGTCAGTATTATTAGCTGTACTAAGCTGTGATACAAATGACAAAATCATTCATCCTGCCATTAATGACTGGATATACTAAGATGTGATAAAATCATCCCGCCACGAGTATGAGTGGCTGCACTAAGCTGTGATGCAAATGACTACGCATAATCAGAACAATGAAATAATATTTGGAACTTTGCAATATTATTCATGTACTATAACATATTATCGAATTTCTCAAGCAATCAACTAATAATTTCAGAGCAAATGTTTTTAGATTTTAATGCTAAGTGTCTAGGCTCTTACAAAACGTAACAGAAAAGTGATGACAACATGCTTGGTAAAATTTAACAAATAATTATTTCCCTAGAAAACAAAGGTAAAAATGAGTTTAAGGCGCAAAACAAATTTGTGGATGAGGGTCACATGGTCATCCTTCCAGAACAAAATAGAAGCTTTTTACATGCCTAACATCAGGTATTTACAGCCTTAACTGAAATCAATGATTCAAAATCTGAAAAGAAAAAAAAAATCAAACTTTGCTAAAACTGCCACCGTTTCTGAATCAAGGTCCTAAACTAGATAGTGTTTCTAACTGAATTTATATACACATAACTTTAAACAAATACATTTTTTAAGTGACTAGTACGGATTAAATATTAATATGATACATGTATTGCAAGCATGTGTACTCGTGTACCATTAACTATAAGTGTTTTAGATGTGGATATAATGAATGTAAAAATACAATGTTACAAGACAAACGTATAGACATTTTTTTCAAAATGCTAAGCACTGTATATGTCTACAAGATTACATAATATGCAGGATTCACACATATAGCAAGAAAAGCAGAAAAAGATAAAAGTTAAAAATTTCTTCAAAGCTGGAATACTTGTTTCCTGTAGAGGTCATTGGAATTTTAGAGGGGGAGTTGATGAGAGACCGAATGTTTGTTCCATAAAATATAGTTAAGCTAATATTGTGAAATAAGATCGCAGCCGTCCCCTACCCACCCTATCATTCATCCTTTAGTCAATCCCTTGGTAACATGTATAAAACTACGAACAATTTGTAAAACAATCACACTATCAGCATTTACTACAAACTAAACATCTTGCTTTCTGACAAGAACACCTCTGACCATATATTATTTACTTTTGACATGAGCTGTGATGCACAATACAAGAAACACTTAACAAGTACTGTCATACTGTATGATGATTCCGGGACAGTTGGGAATATTGTAGAATAGATCTACTAACATTCTCAGGTCATAACAAAATCGGACAACCCAAATAGGCCAATTATGTATTCGAAGTATTGCTAGGTAGTTCCACAACTTGTATAATAGTAATCTGGATTATTGTGCTTGAACAACGGTCATTTTATATTAGTTTCTTTATAGGTTACCTTATGGGCGTTGAATCTGTGTATGATTTTCAGTGCCCAGTTAATGAACAAATCGTGCAGGTCATGTAGGCGTTCAAATCCAATTATTTTATTGGTGTAATTTTCTGAACGTTTTTTACATATACCACTAAATGACATTTCTTCACTTTAGTTAAATTCTTTTACATTTTTATGCCTTGAAAGGTCATTATAAATTTAGGCCAGTACAAAATACGCAATGATAACTAAACACGGCAAGACCAATTTTGAAGTAGACAGAAGGTAAATTAAAGATGTAAGAAAGTAAAATACTTTTTCTTTTAATAACATAAATGTGAATGAATAATTGAAGTAATACTGATGCATGTTGTTTAGACGTACTTGATTGACATAAACCAAATGATGCGGTGGAATTATTGATCAATCAACTTAAAAAATAAAGGCAAAAGGTTTGAATCTATTTGATCAAAGGATCAATTTGAAGTATTAAATATTTTTGTCTGCACATTTAGTTCACAAACGTTTTTAAACAAATTCATCAGTGAGAAAAAAGTTTTGGAAAATGTCGATATGAACTAAAGTTAGGCACCAAAAGATTTCTCTAAGATCCCTGTGTTAGAGACTGTTGTCATAATTATAATTATCGCGAGCAAGTGCACGCCGTTTGAAGTTACAACTATGAAGCACTCTTCACGTTTACTTATATTTCAGAAAAACAAATTATGTAATCATTCATCAAAGAACACGTGCATTCAACAATTGTCTACAGTATTGTTTGCTTGCTCACGATTCAAGAAACCCATACAGTTTGCATAATCATTAAAGCATAACTAATTAACATGTTTATAATATGTATTGTTCAGTAAGAACAAGTGTTACGAAGCCAAACAAGACCAGTAAGGATCACAAACTCTGGGTCAAGTCCGATACTGTTTGATAGTATAATAAATATGTATTTTTCATTAACAACAATGCAAGTCAAACGCAAGGATAACGAAAAAACTACAAACTTTGGACCAAACCAGACTTTTGTTTGCCAACCATAGGCCGATCATGACAGAAATGATCTCTTAACTTAATTGATATGGGACAATTATGTGATGAGCCCAAACTGGTATAGGCCGATCAAGAATGTGCCGAGTATGTTATGGGAATAGATCTTCAGTCACCATCTTTTAACTTTTTATAATTGCTTAAGTATTTGAAATGATGTATCCAATCACACGTGATATTAGTCCATAATATCATTAAAACATGTCTCTGACTTGAATACCTTATTTCAATAGGACAAGTTTGAATACTTTATTACAATGGAACAAGCTTGAATACCTTATTACAATAGGACAGGTTTGAATATCTTATTACAATGGGACATGTGTAAACACATTATTACAATGGGACAAGTTTGAATACTTTATTACAATGGAACAAGCTTGAATACCTTATTACAATAGGACAGGTTTGAATATCTTATTACAATGGGACATGTGTAAACACATTATTACAATGGGACAAGTTTTTTTCAATCTACCATAGTCCTTACGTAGAGATGTAATTTAGCCTCTCTTATCTGCGCACAAGAATATTTCTCCAAACTAAACTTGATTAATTAGATTATATACAGACTCGAATGGTTTAGTACAAATCTACATAATGTCTTTTCATAGTTTAATTATATTATTGCAATTAGGACACCGTTGACACATCTCAAAACAGTAGTTTACGACTCTTTTTTTTTTATATCATTCAGAATTACTTTGGCTTTTGATCTTAAAAAGCAGTTTTTCTTCAAGAGCGCTTGTTTATAAAGGCAATTTTACCAAAAAGCACATACATACAGACATACACACAACAGAAAAATAAAACAATACATCTTGTATGTCATCCAAGCGAACACTTTAATATTCCATCAACGCTAAGAGTATGGAAAATGCTTGGTGTTTAAATGCCATTTAACAAAGAAAATTGAAATTAATCATTTTTCTACAGAACTTTAATATGCGTTGAAATCGATGATGATGAGTATATGTGCAACTTTCAGTTATTTGTGTATTTATTTATTGTTTCGGCTTTATTCAAATAAAAATCCGAAAAAGCAAGATATTTTCTTTAATTTGTTGACTTCAAATGGTTCTTGTTTAATTGCTATGACAAGAATTACATTACAAAAGCTAAGTCTAAACAAAATTGTTAAAGCTAGTAAATATAGAAAATTTTAATTAGGTCATCTACGAGTGAATTGAATATTGCTATCAATTTAATTTTTCTGCCTTTAGCGGTCTATGCATTATCTTTGTAACAATGTTTTATTTATTTTGTAAACAAAGTCTCCAATTCCAAACAGTTATAAAATGTGCAAAAAATTAAGTAAAAACTGCTGTAATACATCGAAAATCTAATAAGTTCATCTTCGTAAGCAGAAAGTTAATTTTAGCAAAAATTCATTAGTATACCTTGAATGATTCTTGCACATTGTTGATACAAATATTCTCGAGACAGATTTGCAGAAGTTCGTTTCAGTTGTTTACATACATATGTCTGCTTCGATCTGACTTGATTGCGATTTAGTTATTTTGATAAATTTCATCAGTGTAGAGCATATTTGTTTCAAACAACTATAGTTTCAAGTCATGCAATAGACTTTTTAGGACTTGATGACCTTAGTTGATGCATTAAATTGGAAGATTAAATTACCCATTGTTTATGTGGATCTCAATCGAATAATTGGAGACATAAATTTAAGTTTATATTAATTTTTTCATTAATGTATTGTTAAAAATACAACGAACTAAACATATTTTTGCTATGTAGTTAAAGATATTAGTCAGATATGGGCATTAACTTAATTTAATTATATATTGAGAGAATTGAAGTGTGTATTACAGATCATTTTATTATCGATTCTACCTAAATGGATGTACATCACGTCCCACTGTGCACAATGTAATTTTATTTCAAGGTTTGACGAGCTTATAAACGGGGAATGTTTTAAGACAAATTCATGATTGATTTTAAGTTTTCTTCAGATTTTGGTTTTATAGTGCAAACAAATTGAAGCTAAAGTAAAAAAAATGAAACTAAAACCTAACTGAAACTATATTCTTAGTATGGCAATTAATATCAAGTTCGGATGTTTGTAGCTGACGCAAAGGAATAAAACATCGCATTTGCCTTCTCGTCTATAATGGTGGACTCCGCTGGTTTGTCATTACAAACAGCATGGGAACTTTCAAGTAGATTTGTGAATTTAAAGGAAATAGAAGTCGATAAATATTGCCAAGTGATTAGATAACCATTTTGATATAAACAGCATCTAAAGACATATGACATAGCCGTTACCTTAATAAGTTAAATAATGTTCATCAACTTTAACAATTTCTCACACAACATACACACGCACACACTGCACATACGCGTACGCGCACACACATACAGAAACATGCACCCTCTTAGTTTTGATCAGAAATATTATTTATATTTAATTTAGTCTGACCAATACGTTAAGGCATTGTTTGCACAATATTTTGAGGTCATTGTCTTGTTATTGTTATTGTCGTCATATTCATCGCCATCATTTGTATGTGTCTTACATGTGCCCTATTTTATTTTACCAATTTATTATTTCCCATAAAAACAGCAGCCTACGGAAAAGTTTTTCTTAGACGTTAATATAATATTTTAGCTCAAACCTCAGTATGAAGTTCGCAACCCCAAAATCAGCTATAATGCATGGAACATAACGGCGTAATTTGCTCATCGGGTTTATTTTGAAATTTTAAACATCTGAGTATAGTCTCATTCTAAATGACGTACAAGCATTTTGGGACCCGAAGCTTCGCCTTGTTTCTTGCTCGTATGTTTCAGGCATACGGGTCAAGGCTGTATATAATGACATTACTGTAGATATGTCTGTATGCTTCACATAGTATTGTAGATATGTCTGTATGCTTCACATATTATTGCATGTTTGTATGGTGCAAGAGAAATTCGGCACAGTTCTGTCTACTTTGTGCCAGTTTAAAAAAGGTTCTACAATATAATGCTGTATATAGAATATAATTCAAATTCATATTCTTGCATAACACGAATGCATGTACAACACTTGTACATTCGAGTCGCGGTATTATTATATAATGCCGAAGTGTAGCTAAATACGGCGATAATGTTATGGCAACACGGAAACCGCCTGACTAGTTAATGAATATTTACATATGGCTTTAGAGTAAATAAAAGAGCCCATTGTGATGCGCATTTTGATCAGGAAATAATTTGCTTTGTCAACAAGATTTTATCAAGACTGTGAAAATTTGAAGTGGAAAAAGCTAATGGACTTGTATTTAGTATATCGATCACGTATTGCTGGTTAAATAACGAATGATTTGCCATCAACGGAATTAGAATCCTTTATTATGCTGTTATTTGAACAAACTTAGAGCTAAAGGAATATTTTTCTTTCAACATGATAATCAAAATTGATGAACAATTTTACTCTAAAGTAAATTAAATCAGGAAATTGAAATTTCACTGTTCTTCATAATCGATAATGAATACTGATTATGACATAAAAAGTGATCCATTGATGGAAGGTATTGGAAAAAGTTAGCACAATAAATAAAATGCATTATTTTATGGTAAAATTTGAAATTATTTAATATTACATAGGGTTGCATATCTGGTGTGTAAAAATAACCTTTCAAACTATGCACATTTCTCCGTAGCTAACAAAACGAAAGTCAGCCTCAAATGAGGGAAGTTGTGGGTTAGAACCTCGACCGAGTCGTACCAAAGACTATAACAAATGGTACTAACAGCTGCCTCGCTTGGCGCTCAGC
>QKMX01054564.1:0-14055 GCA_003401595.1 Venustaconcha ellipsiformis
ATATATATATATACTAAAGTCAAACTACAAGTGCATATAAAATTAGCAAAACAAACGTTTTATAACATTCAACGTTAACCTGCAGAACAAATACCAGATGCTGTAAAACCCTGAATAATTAATTAAAAGTTAAAACGGACGAAAAAAGAACTTGTCTTTCCTCATACACAAAATATCTTAAAATCTGCTCGTGTGATTAGGAATGGCAGTTAATTTCAATGGTTATTTTAAGCACATTTTATGATTAAATACAATATTAAGAAGTTATATAGAACATTGAAGTCACCTATACTATACATTATGTTTTTCATCATTATTCGTATCATTTCAGCATTCTATGAATTTCCGTTTCAGTGTTTATGCTATTTCTTAAGTTAAATCGATTATCAAACTTCTCAAAACATCCTCTTCTATTTCAAGAACTAGCTGCCATATGTGTTATAGCCAAATATGTATATAATATTCCATCCCTTGGGTAGTATCATTATACCTTTTTCGCTTTTATTCCCTATGAGTCTTGAACCAAAGCCACAATCCATGATTTGACAAGCAAGCGAAATACAACAAGTGTGTACATATGACAGATCGTATCAAAACGATAGATAATCAAGCCTTATAACTGGTTCAGATATAATTACAGCTCAGACGGCTAGATTTTCTTTTATATTAAAGCATGAGTGTGGTATATAATGATAAAATGTGAGATTCACGCTAAAAATATTTTAACAATCCAGGGGTTTTACTTAACCAAGCGGTGCCAAACCCCAATCGCCTAGAAGTCATAAGTCTCTCCTTACTTCCAAAAACTTATGTTGTAAACTAGAAGTTCGAACGTGTCCATTCCATAATAATTTAGCTCTAATTAATACAAGACCACAAAGCTCACAACTTCCAAATTGTTTATCAACCGCAGATTAGCGTGGTTTCTCTTCATTAACTTTCCGTAAGGTACTGTTAGTATTTCACGCCTAAAGCTAATACAACTTCCACTAACACAGGGAACTATATTTGCCCTAGGCCAGTCAAATCATGGTTGTAAGCCACATTTGGCCTTTAACTTTGCATCACATTTGCCACCATGGTAACATAAACAGTGCCTGCCGACGACGGAACATCCCTACTCGTTTATTCCATTGTGTAATATACCAGTTTCCAATCTTCAATACTGCATTTGGATTCACACAATCAATGTACACGAGGAGATTTTGATAGGGATTATGGAACTCAAGGGAGACTCTTGCGGCTCTGACCTGAATTCATCAAAAGTATACCATGACATCATGGAACTCACTAACACTTCACTCTGTGACGTTTGCAACTAGTAATTGGCTAAATATTTCGGGCTGAAGAATATATTCCCATAATCAAACAAGCAATCACTTAGATCGCTGTATCATTTAAGTACATCATATCGATTATGAAAGAAGCTCAAAAGACGTTATATGAGTTTCGGATACATAGACGCTACACACTGACAATTTGATTAACTTGTAAGTGACTTAACAGATAGAATGGAATAAAAAAGCAGTCTTTTGAGGAAAATAAAAACACAAAAAATTATATGATTTGTTGCGAGAAATATTATAGTCCCTAGTATAGTATAGTCATGGAAACTCACAAACACTTCACTCTGTGACGTTTGCTTCTAGTAACTGGCTAAATATTTCGCGGTAAGAAATATATTCCCAGCACATACTTCCCATAATCAGACAATTAATCACCAAAATCTAGTAATTCCTTTTAATCGAAGCGCTATAAACAAACGCACATATTCCAAATATATTACAATATTTTGAGGGTATTTATTGAAGTCTCTAGAAATACTATTACACTGCCAAATGAATTGGATAAAAGGACTGTAGCGGAGAAACTTCTGTCGCTGTATCATTTGAAAATATCATACTGAATATGAAAGAAGCCTAAAACATGTTATATGCGTTTTCAGAGACATAGACACAACAGGCATGTTTAATTATTTGGTAGAGCTGATTTACTGGTTTTATAGAAACTTTTCATTGAGACTCATAACAAGATAAAAAAGGAAACACAATGATTACAACAAATTAGACAAGCTTATATACACAAACGCATACACAAACACACACAACGTATTTAAAGGTGTGTGCCTTTGAAAATATTACCTTTGAACTGTGAATACTATAAATAACATATACAAGTGTTACGTATTGGTCAAGGCCCCTGGATATATCTTAAATGTGAAATAATCAGCTTTGCCGGCCATATGAATTTGTTCGTGAATATTACAAGGCGAGTCAAACACCTGTTATTAAACAAACACCAATCTTTATAAAGACAGATACAGAAATAAATGATATACTAGCTAGAATAAAAGAAATTGCAGTTGCTGGTCCTGAAAAATGCAAAACAAAAACAAATTCTTGGTGAATATCTTAATTAAGTAACAAGCACAACATAGAATACAAATACCAGGTCGAATGAGAAAAATTGAATTATTGAGACCCATATTTACATTGAATCCAGCAACGGTCAATAATCCATCTCCGGTCACTAATCTACCACCGGTTTTTAATACAAAATCAATGGTACGACAACTGAAACAATTTTCACGTCAGTATAATATAGAAGTTCCAAGAAGTGCAGGAAAAGATGACATACTTGGAATATTAGACGCGTTTGATCAAAATCTTCACCGTATTAAGGATAAACAAAACCGGCACCTGTTGAGGACGAAAAACACCAACGTCGTATTGAGGATAAATAAAAAAGGTCTTGCATATGATTGTGCTACTGTGCGAGTGAGTATATTCGTGACCAATCACGGCAATCACATGTACCTGAATTCAAACCTCATACGCTTAGTGGTGTGTTATCAAATCACGTGGCAATTGTCCCACCTACATAAAAACCAGGCAAAGTCACTCGACAACTATTAACAAATACGATTCCTATAATAGCATCATTGTTAACTCAGGAGTTAAAGCAGACATTGTTTCTAATACGCATTTGGTTATGACCCTTAATTGTGATAAAGGATGGATAACATCTGCGTGGATTGAACCGTAACGACACCAGTGCCATCAATGATGAAATTGACAAAGGTAATGAGACGTTTCTAGAGACATTGGTCAAAAACATCAATATAGGATTGGGATGGACTATAGAAGGATGTGAACAAGTTGAGGTCCATCTCTTACCATATCATTTGTTTTGAGGATCCAGTTACATA
Source organism: Venustaconcha ellipsiformis (assembly GCA_003401595.1). Lineage (NCBI taxonomy): Eukaryota > Metazoa > Mollusca > Bivalvia > Unionida > Unionidae > Venustaconcha > Venustaconcha ellipsiformis. Next base: position 3,209 of record QKMX01054564.1, read on the forward strand.
ACAACAGCAGAGTTTCTCCGCCAAGATCAATTGTAACTGTGTATAACTTTGACAGTTATTTTGAATTGGCTATTTTGGCAGAGTTATATCAGGCTAGTGATAATAAAGATATCCATACCGCATGCTCTTACGTGAACTCAACTTTGGTAATACAGAATTTCCCGTTCAAGTTACCAAATCCACACTGAACAAATTTGAAACACTTAAACCTGGAATCACTGTTAATGTTTTTACTTAAGAAAAAGGATTTTATCCTGCTAGCACTATACCCACGTGGACAACATGGTCAAACTCAGATCTATTTGTTGTAGCTGAACGAAATGAAAGGATCAGAGTAGGGGTATAGGTCTACGTATGGAATACGGTCGCTTAATCAATACAGCAAAAGCGCACATAGGAACTTTAAGTGTAGACGTTTCATACATGTATTGAATACCAACAACTGCTCACCGACCACGGCGTTTACTCTGAAGGGATTAGCGAAAACCTTAGCGGACAATATTGCCAAAACCTGTTGAAAACATTATCCAATTCGCTGAGAAATTTCATTATACAATCTACGCGGACGTTGAATGACTCAGAATTCTAGTAGAAGAAGAGTCCAACTGAACAGCTCAGATTTTGTTGCATAGTAGTTAGGTGTGACAGGCAAACTGAAACAACGATAGTGTATCGTGGCAAGTATTCTTTTGAGGTGTTTTCGCTCTCGGTGTTACAATGAAATTGATTTGTCGATAGCTCTATTTGTCAGCAGACTTGACCATAACTAATGATAACATTTGTGAGTTCTCCGCAGCCTCTCATTACAGAATATGTGAAGCTTTTTTTTCACCCGTCGAACTGGAATCTCTAAAGTTCGTGGTCACTGCCTCAACACTGGTGCTATGGATTTGCTGCACACAACGCTTATTTACCATAACCAAACAGAATTCCATGTAGTGTTTCATAACTTGCGTGGGTATAATGGACACTTAATAATGCAAGAATTAGCCACGATGTCAAAATCACCAATAAACGTGATCACCAAAAACAAAGAAAAATACATGAAGTTTTGGTTTGAATAATGACAGTTCATATATTCATCATAGTTTATGAATTCGTCTTTGGACAAGTCAGCAAGAAATTTAACGGCGGAGGCGAAGGAATATCGGAAAAAGATAAGATCATGCTAATAAGGTTTGACCTGCATTTGATTCCAAAAATATGGCTGACTATAGCAATCTGTATCTGCACACTGATGTGTTCTTGCTCGGTGATGTGTTTGACACATTTGGTGAGACAGCGTTGCATGTGTACAAGCTCGATTTTGCACATTTCTTGTTATTCACGGGTACTGCATGAGATATCCAAAATTAAAATTGCTTACATACGTTGACCAGCATATGTTTATTGATCATTCACTTCGTGGTGAGATTTCTATGTTGAGTCACAGATATATGCAGGCAAACATCCCAAACGTGGATGGATATGACCCCGCTACCTTTAACAGCCATATCATGTATCTCGATTCTAATAACCCTACTAATTAAGCAATGATGAAACCGTTGCCGGATTCATCCTGGACACATTGGCGTACAAAATTGCATTCACGATCACAATATCAACAATGACTACAGATACTTCTTGGAAGTTGATCTAGAATAGCTTGAACATTTACACGAGACTAACAACGCCTATCCGCTTGCACCAGAAGCATAGTCGGTGCCCGGTTCGTATTTGTCTCCGTATCAGTGCTCGTTGAAGAGTCCGAACTCAAATACACTGAATACACCAAACTAGTACCAAAGTTTAGGACAAATAACACAAGTGCAAAACCTATACATATATCTGTAATAGGGTATTATGTAACCAAGATCCATCGAGTGCTTGCATTTAACCAGCTTGGACGGCCCCGTATATCCTGATGAATACGGATCTGAGAACAAAAAACCACCGATGAATTTGAGGACTTTTTCAAGCTCATGAACAAGTCAGTGTTCATAAAAAGGCATGGAGGGTCAGGGCAAACGAATCCAAGTCAACCTGGTCTGTGATCGTGAACAAGGCAAACTTCGTAGACCCATCACTGATCCGGCCTTTAAATCCGGACAGATCTTTGAGATTGCAATTGTTGCCGTTCGTAGTATAATAAAATTGAAACTCACCCCGACAAAACCAATCTTTGTTGTTTTATCAGTGTTAGATTTGTCTAAGTTTCTTATGCACGAGTTTTACTCTAACAATATCGAATCTTTTTACATGGACTGAGTCAATGTGTTGTACACTGACGCTGATTCGCTGTTGATGCGTATCACTACCAATAACATGACACAACTATGTTTGGTCAATATGATACCAGCGATTATCCGAAAGAACATCTATTGTTTAGTAACAACAATAGAAAGGTTGTTTGTAAGTTTAAAGACGAATGCTCTCTACAGCAGTCAAAAAGTGTATATTAAGACTGCGGCATAAAATGTAACAACAATAGAAAGGTTGTTTGTAAGTTTAAAGACGAATGCTCTCTACAGCAGTCAAAAAGTGTATATTAAGACTGCGGCATAAAATGTATTCAATCGTGTTTGGACCACACGCCTTTAAAAATGTAAAGAGAGTCAAATGTGTTCTACAGGTTATTGTGCAAAATGATCTCCGGCAGGTCATTAACATGGATGTTCTTCAAGATCGATGTGAATTCGTGCAAAAGGCAAATATGATACGGTGTCAGAAACATCGCATGGGTGCTTACCGATGCACTAAAGTGATGGATATCAAGCAATTGATATCACCACGTAAGCGTTTGGCCAACGTGCTATCAAGGCTGACACGTCCACTAGTACATCAACGTGTTGACACACATCGTGGTGGCATTTCCGTATTTGCTGAAACAACTTGCAATTCCTCTCTCGTACAATTGTTCTGCTGGGTTGCTTTTAAAGATTTTGAAGTTGCTGACTTCTCCACGCTGGCATTGCCTAACCGATCGAGGTATGGTGATGCAACCATATTTCCAAACTCGGTTCGTGCTCCACTGAATCAGGAACAACTCAACTGTGTTAAATATTATTTTACGATTGCTGAGGTGGGATCGATTAATGTGAGTGCCAATTTAAAGAAGACCAGCTGTGCTATAATGTTTTAAAAGACTTTCAAAAAGACCTAAGCAGAGATGGTAACTCCACTACCGTCGATTTCTTTACCACCATCGCAGAAGTATCTACCACTGATGATTTGAATGTAAATGAAAACAATGTTGTGGTGTACAACGATATGATGCTTGAAAATCAAGTCGATCATATACAACTAATTTCACGAGGGCAGCATTGAAACACCGATGTCATCTATTTTACTCAAAGATACGTAAAATGTGCTTAAAGAAATTCCTGACAAGTGTAACAACTGTTTCCTGGCATTGACGCGCATGGTCTTGTAAATATTCATTGGACCTGGTGTGCCATTGACTTGGATGAATTTCGTGACATGGTTGCGCGGATCACACATTACCCATATAGTTTTCTCACCATTGATTTAAATGCACCTTGCAGAGTTAATTACTGAGTGGGTCTGGATACAAATATGCCTCACAAGCGAATTTAGCAATTAAAACAAAAATCATTAAAATGTCTCCCAGTGACGTTATAGTAGAGCATGACGTAAAGCCGCTCTTAAACCCCAAAATTGATTCGTATTCGTATTGTAATTGCAGGCCAAACAAGTCTCAAGGATATGTTATAGTCGCGACAATTGCACGAGAAGTCCTCACATTGTGCTGTGAACAAGCATTTGCACTGCTGATTAAACCAACAAAGGAAATTGCGGATATTAAAAAGGCAACAACAGCACTAAGGGGAAACAAATGCAAAAAAAGGTCATGTTTGTAAAATAGTTGGACGAATCAAGGCTATCAAATTGGCAATATAAGTAACTGCAGCGACTATTACCCGATTTCCAGAGTAACTGGCTCAATTCAAAGAACACATGGATTTGGGCTTATGCATCATCCACAAAAAAAAAACGAATAAAAATCATTCTTAAAGATACCCAAATATAAAACATTTAAACAATCAGCCAGGCTGTATTTTTCCACTTTAGTACCTAATGCAAAACAACTAACCCAGCATATGTTCGAGAACAAAATAGCAGCGAATAAAAATCGTTGTCACGCTGAAAAATCTGGCTGGTGTGGATATAGAAGCAGTAGTCTGGTAGACTGGGCAAATCAAATTAAGTAGCAGTGATCGTATGTGGCCTGAGTTTGAAAAGTTTGTTAACATCGATTCAACCAATGGTCAAGAAATGACTAAACCATACGTAAATAATTTTCTTTAAATGTTTGTTTTGGTTTTAGCCACAATCAATGGTAGAAAACCTGACAATAGATGTAACTGCTGAGGAAGCATATTTGTACTCAAGCGAACTCAAAGTCATACATGCAACGCTGATACAGGTGTGCAGCTTGTAGTTGTAGGCGAAAACAGCACTTTTAATGATCGATTTGCTCATCGGAACGGACGCTTTCGTGGAGGCTTATTACGATTTTCATGTGCAAAGTAAAGTTGTGTTAGAAATATTAACATTGTGGATACCTGTGTCAACCCCTTCACTTTCTACATAATCATGTTTGAAATCTGAAACCGCTACAACGCTATCGTTTCTCGCACGTACCACAGACAATTTACTTGGCAAATAAATACCCATCAGTGTTTTGCCGCACCAAAGCACGTGTAAATGGAGTCTCAACTAATAAAACAAGACAATATCCAAACTCAGAGTAAAATGATTTTTGACGACTTTCTTTGCTGTTACAACGGTCATTTATATGTTTCTAACTAGATTGATGTATTCTGAGCTAATGTTGACCCTCGGTTCTTGCTCATCATCCGTTTTCTAAAAGAGCCCTTACATCAGACCTCGATGTCTCAAATTCAGATCAGTTATCATATCAAACCTATTTCAGACTATTGCCAAATCAGCACAATACACTGAACGTCAGTTGGAAGACCGATACCCTTGGACTTGTGATAAGTCTTTAAACACTATTTAATATTTAATTTACCATACTGTAAGCTATATATTAATTTTGCAGTTTCTTTTCCAGAGAAATAAACTATTTAATGATATTTTTATTGTTTTTATCTTCTGTTAGTTAGCTTGAGACCACAGAGTCATAACAATAACATAGAGTGCTCTTTTCGGGATACGAACTTCTTTAAAGTATTTCAAATTACAATTGCTTTTGTAATTTTTATTCATTTTGGTTTGGAAATTTAAGATATTTGAGATATCTTTAGTGGAACCTACAAGCCTTCACAGTGTCAAATATATTTAAGAAAGCTTCAGCTTCAGAAGCAAGAGATGCAAATGCAAATACAAAAAGGAAAACGAGAAATGCACATGCCAATGAAAAGATATAAACAATTTAGATTAAAATATTAGAAGTAAAAAACGGGAAGAAAACCAACTCTTTCTCCATGCATGTTCAGATATTGGTGTTATAAGAAATATTAGTTTAAAGAAAAGAAAATAAATCAGTACTTTCCTCATTTTGAGAAGACGCCTGAAAATTTGAAATGGCTAAAAGAGCAAATGGCTTTATTATTATAAAGTGTACCTATTGGTAAAGTTCATGAGGTCTATACTTCACTCTCGGTACAACTAAGTGCTAATTATTACGTGTTTAAGGAATGTATCTTAAAAGGTTATCAGTTTGTAGTTAGAGCATATCGACAGAGGTTTGGAAATTGTACAAATGAAACTGAACCAGCTCTTGTTGAGTTTGCATGAGAAAAAGAGTAACCATTAGATAGGTAGGTGGGTAGTCAAGAAGATTGAAAAAGATTACGATAACTTCCGACAACTTACAAATTGCATCAATAGTAACGTCAAGAGCCTTATTTATGGGAAAACGTGTCAGCAAATCTGGTTAAAATACATTTCAGTCTCATTCAATAACTTTCAAATCTCAGTCTGGCACAACGTTTAAAAATCAAACTTCTGATTAGACTGATCAGAAACCCTTTACTCTTTACTTATTTCAAGGATAAAGGGCGCGTTATTTCTGATTCAAACGTAAGCAACAGATTCCAAATGCTCGTTTCAAGGAGATCAAGGTTACAGTCATGTATTCGAATTAATGCATTTGTTGGGTTTATACAAACCCCAATATCGTTTTATTATGGATTATGAACCATTCATGTTGAAAGGTTTTATATCAGTTATTGGCGATTTTGCCATGAATATACCTTTAAAAATATTAAAAGACGCATGAGCTTCTTAGAGTCGTTTGTTATTAAGCACATTGCTTTTTTCTGAGAAGTCCTCCTCTATCGAAAGTGCACTTATACAGACAATAATGTGTGGCTTTGTTAATGTTCCATTCCATTTTGTAAATGTATGACCAAATTCAGTTTCAGGACGCGGGACTGCTGCAAATGTGATTTCTTTAGAAATTAACGGTATTAATTTACTGCTAGGCAATGATCTAGCTGGAGATCAGTTTGCGGTTAGTTCATTTATTATTAACATTCTTTGTTTGGATCAAAAAATCGATGTTATTCCAAAATAAAGCTCTTGAGAATGATAACTAGGTAAGTATGAAAAAATTCCCCGTCAACATTCCAGCGTTTAATGAGCATTATACCATCTGGTCTACATAACTGTGACGCCTACATCGATAACCTCAATTATCTGCACGATTCATGACAAGAACACTTGGAAACAATTCAGAAATGTTTTGATCGACTCAGTGATGCAAATCGTACAATTAATTTAGGCACAATTGAGTATTGCTGAACTGTGTTATATTCTAGGACATTTTATGGGACACCGGAAATTTGAATGTATAAAAGTTAAGTTCAAGGCTCTCCCTGAATTCCCGGTGTATATCCGTAACAGGCAACTCATTTTGGGGTATTTATTTCTGGATATTTTCGAAAAGTTTGCTTCTGGTTTTGTTGAGTAAGAAAACCAAGTTTCATTGGTCTGACCAATGTCAGAGGTCTTTCGGTTTAATGCCTTACTTACGAGAACACCATTTCTTTCAGCTCCAGATTTTACTCAGTCATTTAAAATTATGTTAATGCAGGAGATTTTGAGTTTAATTAAGTATTGATTCAAGAAGGTGAAACTAGTGTTGATCATCCAGTATATAATTCTATAAAATTAGGCAAGCACTCGTTATGTTTTGGACATGTGATAGAAGTTTTAGGACTATTTATTATTTCATTCACCATGATTAAATTAATTTTAATATTTCTCTTTGTATTCCTGGGAAATAATTTATTTATTAATTTTTACAAAATTTGATGGCTTTTCTTTTAATATGTTATTTGGTTTAAGAGCATAAAGTCGTAATAATATTAAATTGGGCATATATTTACAAAAAAAAGTAATGCTATTATGTTAGAAAAACATTTGCATGGAAAACCTTTATCCTTTAGACTACTACTAATAATAAATGTAGTAACAAACATTTGTTTTGTTTGTTTGTTTTTTTTGTTGTTTTTTTTTTTGTTTCTCTTTTTAAGTTAATTTGGCTTCATTATCAGTTTCAATCAGCAGAATTTAACCCACACACAAAGGACTATGCTAAAAAGGGTCATTTTCTGCTCCCCACTCCAAATTTTCTCTTCGACGAATACTATAAATATGAGGTGGTTTGATTTGCTTTGTGACATAAGTGTTGTGTAAACGTGCTGGTTGCCGTGGAAACCATGGTTTAAGAAAATATTGAGAAAGATATACACATTTATTAGGTCTCATTGATACTGTATATCCATAAATTATTCACTAAATTTATAATAACACTTATTTATTTTGAGTATTTTTTTCTTGAATAAAATTGCATGAAACACGGTTTTAGCTTCATTAAAGATGATAAACCCTATTAACCTTTGATAAACAAATCGAATTTAAAAGTTAACATGTAACTGTGCAATGTTCGCTTGTTAAAAATCAACAGTCAGTAATAAAATCAAAAACTATGTGCGTTTGAAACTTTGAAATGTATTGATGCCTGAAATGTTTGATTACAAGGCCAAGAGGCTTGTGTGATCTCTTATTAACCGAAAATATTGGTGTTCGTCCTCTTAGTCCATGAAATGGAAGATGTTCTTTTTCAATAGTTTTCCTTAAATTCGTATAAACAAGCACACACACACACAAAAAAACATACACACACGCGCCCAAGACCGAAGCCTTTGAGCAATGCAACCGGAATGAATCAAGTTGATTTATTTTGACTTCCTTGTCCAAAGGTTATCAATACCTATTTACTTTTAATACGGTTATCGTAAAAATACCTATAATCTTGGTGCACAGCAGATCATTTTACCTTTATAAAGGTGCTTGCACAGCAAGATAAGACAAAACCAGTGAGGTTATCGTAAATATTGTTTGTAAATTTAATTTGTATACATAGGGTCACAATAATTTATAATGTTATACTTTGTATATCAAACATTTTATTTCGTGAAACAGTAGAACATTCGCATAATTTTTATAGAATTTAAAATAGAAAATAGTAAACGTTATATGGCTCAACTGTTATTAATGTCAGATTTAGTGCTGAAATTAATTCTTTGGTTTTAGTTTTACTTAACACTGCCAATTTGGTGCGAACGTGTCAAACGTAGTTAACGAGTTTATATCGGAAAAATATGATGAGACTGATCAACAAACTGTAATTCAGTTGTGTAGACTTTAGAACTGGAAATATTGGAAATTAGTCTTGGATACTATCTTACTAAAAGATGATTGCACCTACTGAATACCTAAATTCCTGGCCCTGTATTTTTCAAACGTTTTAAGCAAAACTCAAACTCAAAATCAGAAACTTTAGATGTATTATAACTTTGATTAGAATGAAGTTATAATTAGCAGAACTTAACGATCTTTTATACTTCGATTCCTCTCTCCGCCTGCTAAATTTCGATTACGATGATTTCACTCTCTTATGATATCCGTTTGTTGTTTTGAGCGTATTATCGAGTTTATTGTTTACCAAATTATAAAAACAAGGGGAATATTGTATACTTTGCTTTGATGTAGACTATATATTATCAGAAAAACAAAGTATTTGATTTAGGTGGAACTTTAAAAGAGCTCTGTTTGTATCAAGCCCAGGTTGATATAATTGTCATGCTACAAAGTAATACAACAGTTCAAAAATCTATAAATATTGTACTTCAGAACCGAAATACACAATCTATGTTGCAGGAGATATAAATACCGTACATTAAGGTCCTTTATGTAATCTTTCACACGCGAGTAGTGTTGGTTTGCGGGAAGATGGTACACTTGAGGTCTTGTTCTAAGCATGTCTAAACCTATATTCTAATGTGCAGCGTGTACAACTTTGCAGATACCCATCCTAGCAATCAATTCATGGTGTCGACAATATTAAAAGATTCTTAGTTGTAGGCAAAGCTATAACTTCTCCAGCAAAAAGATCCCATTCTTTATTTTCTACAGCTTTACTCCACATTTGAACTTAAAACACTTTCAAAATGAGGTGTTAAATAATTTATATCACCTATTGTAATCCTACTACGATGGAGATAAAGAAAAAGTCATTAAAAAAAACTGTGCTTCTATGGTTGGATGGCTATGAAATTTACTTACGATTATGTACTGTAACATATATTGGCTGTTGGAAAGATGATTTATTAAAGATTTATCCTTTTATCGAAACAGTTTTATGTATTTTATGCACCTGCACCTAAATATTACATAGATGCTGCGGGTTAATTTACCATTTGTCGAAGATATATATCTTCTGTTAGATGCACGGGCGCCAAGCCAGGTAAAGGATTAGCGTTATAATAAATTTGGGGTTGCTTTGATGTTGTTACTTTTAACGGCTTTTTTAGCATATTATTGACTTTATCAAGGCTTAAACATGCAGCTAAATATCTTTACATCGACACACAGAGGCTGGTTTTGGGCTGTTATCGATGGTTAGATATAGCCAGTAATATGGTTAAAGTGCCTTTAAATAAACACTTACTTACTCAAAACACTCATATTTATTACTATTGTCGAGTATTTGTCACACTCTACAGGTAAGTGAAATAAACAAGAAAAAATGCCCTTCCAAAGTTCGATCCCTGTTCTGCTGTGTGGCTGCCGGACGCTTCACCAAAGTTTAGGTTCAACGAATATATTGTCTTACACTGTCTAGCTTGAAGCTGATATGTAGTTCTGTTCAAGAACCTTTTTTTTCTAATATTTTTCCCTAATGTTTTAAATTTTGTTTTTCCATTTGTAGTTTTTTGTGAATAAAGTAGCTTCTGTGAGGCAGACATATTATATACTTTATAGTACATTTAAAAACAATAATTTTATTCAACGGTAGTGCCGAGCAGTGCAAGCGCAATCTTTGTAACGTCAATACTGTGAAAATGTGAAGAAAGATCGACTTAATTAAAATATCTTAAATGTATTTTTACTTCGACATTACACTTTTGTTAATTTTAGGTGTGTGTTTCTTATTAAATTTTATTGATGGGTTGTCTGATAACGTAACTGAATGAACAACAACAACGCTAAATCTTTTTTTATGCTTAATTTGTAAGTAAAAATAATCTATTTAGGTTCCTATTAGCTATTGCATTCATTATGTCACAAACAGACAATGCTCAGGTATAGACGTGACACGGTTTCACTTTACGTTCTCTCAATCCCCCATTCCATGGGCGCCCGCATGACATTTTACAGGGGGGGGGCAGGAGTTTTGCAGGGGAAAAAGTCAGGAATTTTGTGGGGGGAGGGATCAGTCAGTCACGGCTGGGAGAGTTAGTATAGTAAAGCAATCTGAAACTAAAGCTACTATTTACTAAGCTTTTTGAACACAATCTTGTGACATATTT